>CAUYQG010053817.1:0-56864 GCA_963574415.1 Tarsius wallacei
TATGAGATCTCACCAAGTTGCCCCGGCTGGTCTAGAACCCGGGGCCTCAGGAAATTCACTAGCCTCAGGCCTCCCAAAGTACTGGAATTACAGGCTGAGCCACCAAGCCTGGCACACTAGAAATTGACCTTCCATATGACCCAGCAATTCCCCTATTGGGAATATACCCAGAGGAACTCAAATCATTCTACAAAAAAGATACCTGCACACGTATGTTTGTAGCAGCTCTATTCACAGTGGCAAAAACATGGAACCAGTCATGTTGCCCATCGAAGCTGGACTGGATAAAAAAATGCAGTACATATACACAACGGAATATTATGCAGCCATAAAGAAGGACAAATATATGGACTTTGCAGCAAATTGGATGGATTTGGAGTCAATCATACTCAGTGATTTATCACAGAAACAAAGAACTGAGTTCCATATGTTCTCACTCATAAGGTGACTTTGAACAATTATAATACTAAAGAAAGTGATTGGCAGTAGGGGAAAACTGTCAGGGGAAGGGAGGGTGGGACTACTGGCAGTTGGTGGAAACTGCTAGGGGAGGGAGGGGCATACCTCGTCAACAAGGGTACCTGCATGATCAATGTTTGTATACATAACCCTGAATTGTACCCCACATCTTTATAATAAATAAATAAATTTTTTTTAAAAGAAAGAAAAACGTATAAATAAATTTAAAAAAATGACTTTATTTACTTGGAAGACTGAGGCGGAAGGATCCCCGGAGCCCAGTAGGTTGACGCTGGGGTGGCCGTGAGCCTGAGTGCCACTGCACTCCAGCCTGGGTGACTGGAGTGAGACTCCAACACACACAAAAAATTATCTTCTGCTAAAATTTTGAAGATGGTATACCACTCTCTTCAATGATCCAGTGGTGCCAGTGTTTAGGGACGCAATTTCCTCTATTGATTGTTCTTCTTTTCTTCAAAAGGACAGAAATGTCTGATTTATTGATGGCACTTCCTTGTTGTCCAGCACTGTATTTATTCTTCCTCAAAATATATATATATATATTTTTTTTTTTACAGTACTAGGCATTTATTTATTTATGGTAAAGATGCTTAGTTTGAGCTCTTAAGTCAATCACCATTACCTTCCCTTTAAAGACACTTCAATCTTTTATTATTACTGTAACTTTTAATGACCCACCATTAAATTTTCCACTGCATGCAGGTAGGTTGCTGAGGACATAATTGTACTCTTGGCCTATACAAATATTCATAACAATGAGTTTTGCTGTAAGAATTCTACTCTGTTCGATGATCAATACATGGATTAAATCCTTTTTACCTTGCAGTGTTCCAAGTATTTTATTTACATCACACATTGCTAATATAAGCATAAATATAACAATCAAGTTCTTTTTTCTCTCATTTTGATTTTTTCTTTAATCAGCTTTGTTGAGGTGTAACTTACATGCAATAAAATGCCCCCATTTTGAGTGTACAGTACTTTGAGTTTTGACAAATGTATGAAACTATGTAACCATCACCATAATCAAGTTACACAAAATTTTAATAATGCCAAAAAGTATCTATTTGCTCTTTTGTGGTAACTATCTTTTCCCCATTGAATTAATTTGTCTTAGTACATTTGTTGAAAATTGATTGAGCATATTATGTGTAAACCTGTTTCTGAATTCTCTATTCTATTGATCTATGTCTATATTTATGCCAATACCAGTCTGTGTTGATTACTGTAGTAGTAAGGTAGTTCTTCAACTGTTTTTCATTTCAAAACTGTATTTCTATGCAAATGTTAGAGTCAGCTTATTAAATTTCTTCAAAATGTTGGGATTTTGATTGGAATTATATTGGATTTATACATGTAGTTGGGAAGAAATAAATAATATCACTCACAGTAAAAAAAAGAAGTGCTTAGTGAAATCTGTACACTGAAAAAATATAAAACATACTGAGGCAAATTAAAAATAATCAACAAAATGGAGATCTATAACATGAGATGCCAAGTTCTCTAATGTTGAGATTTTTACTGATGTTTCTAAATGACATGTGCACTACAGAGTGTTCAAAAGGTCTGGAAACATAGTGTATTTATTGTACTTTTCAGTATTTAAAAAATTGGACTTTTGCTTTAAATTTAGAAGTACTTCACCTGAAAAGTTTCTAGAGGCTGGAGAAAATTATAAGGACTATATTGTTTGAAAATGTAATTAACGTACTTGGAAAAAATGAGTTTATTCCTGTTTCTTGACTTTTCAGACATTCCGTATATTTATTGTTTTCTCCAGCTCTACGAATCATTAAGGTATATTTATCCAACTTCTGTCATCTAGAGAGCTTGAGTGGGAGTCATTATACAATTTAGAATCAGAAGTTCTAGAATTCAGATCTCAGGCCAGGCGCAGTGGCTCAAACCTGTAACCCCAACACTTCGGAAGGCAGAGGCAAGAGGACTGCCTGAATCCACAGGTTCGAGACTAGTCTGGACAACATGGTGAGATCTCGTTTCTACAATAAATCAAAAAATTCGCCAAGCATGATAGCATGCACCTATAGTTCCAGCTACTTGGAAGGCTGAGGCGGAAGGATCACCTGAGCCCAGCAGGTTGAGGCTGTGGTGGTATGAACGTGCCACTGCACTTTCCAGCCTGGGTGATAGAGTGAGACTCCAACTAAAAAAAAAAAAATTTATATCTCAACCCAACCACTTGCTATAACCTTATTAACTTGAATAAGATTCTTAATCCCTCTCAGTCTCAGCTTTCTTCTTTGTAAAATTAAGATAATAACACATGCCATATTTACCTTCATTAAATAAAGTTATATATTATATGCAATATATAAATGTATTATACATGTATATATGTGTCTGTATATATTAATACATTAAATATATATATATATATATATGTGAACTGCCATCACAAGAAGGTCGAAGTCTGAACTAGAGCAATTAACAAACATTAAACTTCTTGTTAAACTTGGCAAGAATGGAAGTGAAACCAGGTACTTGTTAGTCCAAGTTTATGGGGATAATGCCATGAAGAAAACAGCAGTGTACAAATGGGTTAAACATTGTTCTGAGGGAAGAGAAAGTGTCACTGATGAGAGGAGGTCAGAATGGCCAGTAACAAGCAGAACTGATGAAAACATTGCAAAAATTTCTCGAATTGTGCATCAAAATTTAGGCACAATTTATGCACAAAATTTATGCACAATTTATGCACAAAATGTATGCTGACTGTAAGAAGCATAGCAGACCAAATAAACACCGACAGAGAAACAGTTAGGAAAATCTTAACTGAAAATCTTAGCATGAGAAAGGTGTGTGCAAAAATGGTCCTGAAGGAGCTCTTGCATCACAACAACGCCCCAGCTCATTCAGCACTGTGAGGGAGTTTTTAGCCAGTAAACAAATAATGATATTGGAAAACCCTCCCTACTCACCTGATCTGGCCCCCAATGACTTTTTTTTTTAACCAAAGATAAAGGAATTGAAAGGAAGACATTTTGATGGCATTCAAAACATCAAGGGCAATACAACGATGGCTCTGGTGGCCATTTCAGAAAAAGAGTTCCAAAATTGCTTCGATGTATGGACTAGACACTGGCATCAGTGCATAGCCTCCCAAGGGGAGTATTTCAAAGGCAATGATAGTGATATTCAGCAATGAGGTATGTAGCACTTTTTCTAGGATGAGTTCACGAACTTAATTGTCAGACCTCGTAAAAGTACTATGGTTTGGAGCCGGAATGATTGTATGTTTGGACAACACCATCAGAGGTCTTAAGTATCAGAAGTTGAAATGTATGTATAATATCAGGGAAAATGCTTATTTCTTTTTGGAGTCATCACATTGCCAGATCGACAATCACATAATTGGAACCAAATTTGTTTCTGAAACTGGAACCTGGAAAGTCTGCTATTTACATATGAGAAAAGGCAACTCACGTTCAAGACAGTAACCTACAGGTCACTTGGCCTCTCCAAACACCACTGCAGTTAAACTAAAAATGGAAATTATCAGTCATCAAAATAAAAAGAGGAGAGACGTCAGGGAATTAGTTCCCCGTAGCTATCAAATGTTGTAAACAAACAAACAAACTAATCCTAAAGTCACAAAAACATCTTTTTTTAATAGCAATTTGCTATTTTAAAAAACAGCTTTCACATACATTACTTCATTTGATCTCCCCAGCAGATAGGCTTAGCAATTTTTTTTTTCTCACAACTAACAGATGAAACTAAGGTTTGAAGAAGTGACATTACATTCGTAAAGTCATATACCTGGTAGGCAGATCTGGCTCTTGGGCCTTTGATTATTAATATTAATCTGCTCTGATAGAAGCTGTCATAATGAACCTCCTTTACCCAACTGTCCAAACTAATCAACATCTTCTGTTCCTGTAGAACATCACCCCGCCCCACATGCTGCTGCTAGTTTGGCCCTTATAACATCATGAAATACATACTTAGTAGGAGTCAGTTGTCAGTTGTGTTTGTTCCCAAATATGTTAATGACAATTTACGTGCTCTTGTAATTAGGTAATTAGATAATGAATTCAGAAAGAAAGATGGTTGTCATTTCTAGGACACACAGGTTGATTTCTTTGGAAAAACTAGATAAAAGAAAATTGCAAAAGAGAATCACAGTCAACTAAGGTGTAAATGAGATAAATATAAATATTGGTGAAAAACAATAAGACTCTAGGTAGATTTTTTTGCACCAATTGCTTAAAAACCTTCTAAGTTTTCATTTTACTTTAAACAAAAACAGATCATAAATGTATTATAGGCAGAATGAATGAGACACCAAAGAACTCCAATTACTAAGCCAAAAATCAGAAAATGCCTTAGTCCAACACCAAAAGATTAACAAATTACATATTTTAATAAAATATAAAACATAAGATATTAATCATTTTTATGAATCTTTGTATTACCTGACTTTTCTAATTAGTTACCCTATGAACGAATATAATACAGTTTCCAGATTCCTCATCACAAACTATAGAAACCCAGAATTTTATTGGTGGGAGAAAGCCCTACCCAAGAATTTGCTTTGCCATAACTTAAAGCAAAAATGCAAAATGTTTCCAGTATTTGCTATTGCTGCCATTATTTGGTGTTGGAGACTCCAGCCTAGAAAGGTCTCTATGATATGGACAGAGGGATGAGGAAGGCACAAAATTGCTCTGCAGGTTAAAGTACCAGAAAAATTTAATCTTTGCCAGGTGCATGGTTTTGTTGCCCAAAAACAAGAAAAAGGAAGAGACCAGTAATGTAGCAGCAGGAGGGGCCTCTGGAGAGCTGCTGTAACCTCTTACACTATCTCCAATTTTCCCAAAATCAATGCTAAACAAACTAACCGTGTGTTTGTAGTGTTTGGACAAATAAAAGAGGAGGAGGGGTGATTATCTTTGGGGTTAAGAATTCAGCCAGAATAAGAATTGAAAGTAGATGATAACCAAGAGAATACAAGCCCCATGGGAATCCTTGAAAATCTTAGATAGGGCATAGGACATCCCAGTGTTATGTGAGATGAGACTTGCATCAGCTTATTAACAAAAAGACAAAAGGAAAAAGTAATCTCAAAAGACAGAGTATTTGAGTATATCCAGATTGCATGTTTATGAAAATTATGAAGAACAGCAAGTTAAAGGCTGGGAGTGGTAACTCACACCTATAATCCCAGCACTTTGGGAGACCGAGATGAGAGGATTGTCTGAGCCCAGGGGTTCAAAAGCAGCCTGAACAACTAGGCAAGACCTCATCTCTACAATAAATCAAAAAATTAGCTGGACATGGTGACACACACCTATAGTTCCAGTTACTTGGAAGGCTGAGGTGGAAGGATCACCTGAACCAAGCAGGTTAAGGCTGAAATAGCCGTGAGTGTGCCACTGCACTTGAACTTGGGTGACAGAGTGAGACTCCAACTTAAAAAAAAAAAGGCAAATTAGGACAAAACCTACAAAAACATTTTTATTGTGCCTACCTTAGAATTAGAGCAAAGTTTCCAAATTTACTTGTGCAAGGCCTTGACTGGGCTAAAGTGTTTACTTGTAAATATATGGTGATAAAAGAAAGAGTTTAGAAGCCTGTGGACATGTGAATTTAAAGAAGGTACCCTCTTCAGTTAGTTATTGGTTTCATTCCAGAGCTTTTAAAATTGAGTTTCATAATTATTACTCCATATAAATCTATTATAAGTTAATATTAAAAATCCACAGGGAAAAATGCAAAATGCCTATGTATTTAATGAGTCTTTTGATAATGTGCTTTCATTTTTCCATAACTATTTAAAAATGTAATATGATTTATTTATTTGTTTGTTCTCTGTCTCATTTCAGAATGCATGTAAGTCCACTTACAAAGACGGAAAGAAGGGAAAACTAAACACTTATAAAGAGGTTTATAAGATTAAAAGAAAGAACAGTGCCTCAGGAGTAATACAATGGTTCTTGCTTCCAAAACCAGTTAGATGCTTCACTGAAGATCCTTATAAATAAACACGTGATCTATTTTTTTTAAAAAAAAAAAAAAAAACCTTGACAACATTTCTACAAGGCAGAAGATAATGAGTATCATTTATTTATTTTTTATTTTTTTATTTTTTGAGTTGGAGTCTTACTCTGTTGCCCAGACTGGAGTGCAGTGGCCGCTCCCAGCCACCGCAGCCTCGACCTGCTGGGCCCCGGCGATCCTTCCGCCTCAGCCTTCCAAGTAGCTGGAACTACAGGCGCGCGCTACCACACCCGGCTAATTTTTTGATTTTATTTTGTAGAGATGAGGTCTTGCTTGCCCAGGCGGGTCTCGAACCCGCAGGCTCAGGCAATCCACTCACCTCAGCCTCCCAAAGGCGCGGGATTACAGGCTGAGCCACCGAGCCTGGCTATGAGTATCATTTATGTTGTTTCCCTTCTGTCTCTCAGTGTGCACAGGCTGATGATATCACCCCAAAAGACAATTCAGCAAGACCAGTTCTGGAGAGGATAGGAGGGTAGCAGGGACTAATTGAAATGCAATACACATTCTCAGTTTCTCTGCTGACCTGATTTGATACATGGGTGGACTTTGGAATATCTGGAACAATTCTCCCTCTATACTGCTTCAATCAAACTATGGACAAATATTGTGCAGCAATAAATACATTATTGAGATAATGACACCAGAAGCTCAAATGCCTAACTTTGCAAGTGGGCAGTGACTAAGCCCAGGAAGGCTCTTTCTGCCAAGCATTTACCTGTCAATTGCTGGTTCATACAGTGGTCCAGAAGGTCCAAAGGGAGGAGCCAGGTGTTGGGGAGATTGTCAACAGCTACTTCCCAACTAGTATGAAAGTATTTTAACAACATTAGTAACTGGTATGGATACAATCATATATGCCAGCTGGATTTCAACTAGCCAACATGACCAAATTAAGAAAAAGATTATTTGATTTGATATATTTAAAACTTGACCTTCAGGGACTCCATTGCTAGTTTCATGGTAAGAGTTCAGGTATATTGTTTGCAAGGTAGACAGTAAACGATGCCAAATTTGATCAAGTCTTCCCTTTAATATTCCTATAGAACACTATCACAGTTGCTGCTTATTAAAGACAATGTGATGAGCTCAAGATGTGACATCTACCAGGACACCTGCCCTGCCATGTGGCCTCTGAAGTTTGAAGAGATACACATACTATCACTTTGTATCTAGTGTGTCTTCCTATGCCCCATATTGAGCTGGCTCAAATCTCCAGGATTATGGTTAGGATAGGAAGTATGAGCCGGGTCACACACGTCCAACACAGAACACTAGGAGAGTGCTTGCCCAACTTCACAGAGTCCTGGGGTTCTGTTCAGACAGCAGTGCTCTTCAGGCTATGGTTAAGTTCAACTCCATTTAACTGAAAACCCAAAAAAGCAGAGGCTTAAACACATGGGGTTTCTTCTCTTACTTATAACAAGTCCACAGACAGGCAGTCCAAGGCCCCAGGCTCCCTGTTGTTTGGCCCCACCAGCTACTGCACATCCATATGATGGCAAGGTTACCTCATGATCCAAGACAGCAATCAGACTTTCAGTATCATATCTAAATTCCAGGAAGCAGGAAGGAAGAGGAGAGAAGAGTAAACCAGCACTCGTACCAACTGAGTTTCCTTTAAGCAATTGCTATGGTTTGAATATTTTGTGTGTCTTCCAAAACTCTTGTTGAAACTTAATCCCCAACAGGACAATACTGAGATGTGGGCCTTTTAAGAGAAGATTGAGTCTTGAGGGCTTTGCCTTCTTGAGTGGATGAGTTCATTCATAGGTTAACGGATTAATGGTTATCTCAAAAGTGGGACTGGTGGCTTTATAAAAACAGGAAAAGAGACCTGGGCTACCACACTCAGCCCCCTCATTATGTGATGCCCTGTTCTACCTAGAGTAGAGTCCTCACTAGCAAGTAGGCCCTCACCAGATACAGCACCTAAACCTTGGATTCTCAGCCTCCATAGCCTAAAGAAATAAATTCCTATTATTTGTCAATTTCCAAATTTCAGGTATTCTGTTATAAGCAACAGAAACCAAAGCAAGGCAGCAATCTTTTTGGAAAACCCATCAACACTCTGTCTACACCACACTGGCCACATCTAAGATAGTTTTTTTGGCTGGGCACATGGCAGCCCAGAATAAAATCCAGATTCTGTTTTATTAAGAAAGAAAGGGAGAATGAATATTATGTAGCAACCATCAATCTCTGCCACAAACAAATTCCAGTGAGTAGAACAGCAAAACAATGAAGAACAACAACTATATATCTTACTACCTGCTCACCTACACTAGACTAACCCAAGTTAGAAGATAAACCAAAAGTTCTACAGCACCAGATTTCTCTTGAGCAAAAAGATATAATTTAACTTTTTCATATACAATTCTTTCCTTCATGACTTCATCCCTTGACTTGGCACAAACTCTTCCCAAAGTGTTCCCTAAGGTAGAACCCTCTAGATCACATTTGGCTCCACTTTTATTATTTTCTTAACTCATGGATAGTTTTTCTTATCATAAGTTCATAACAAGGAAGGAGTCCAACAACAAATTTGGGCAATCAAATGTGAAGTATCTATAAATCAGCCTTGACTGATTTTTTCTTAAAAAAAAAAAGTTAGAAATTCACATTTTTCTTAAGAGTAAACAGATATCTGAATGTTTATATAAAACATAATAGCCAATATACTTTTTAAAAAACAATGGGTGGACCTCTACTTGACCAAGACTTAAATTCTACTTGGTTAAGTGTCCACTGTACTCTTGGCTTTCCTCAGAGTTTTTGTTTTCTTATGAATGCAATTCTTCCCACAGAAAATCCTGCCTATCTTTTTATCCCTGTTCTTTCTTCCTTTTCTTTATCCCCCCCTCTTTTTTCTTTCAACTATCCTTACCAAGATAACTAATTTTTTTTCTAGTGAACTTGATATCCTTTCCTTCTCCTACAGATTTCTTTTCTCAAACCACTCCCCATCAATACTTCTCTTTCAACATCTAGTTTTAATATCTAACTATACATTATCTTTCAACATCTAGTTTTAACACCTAACTACAGATTATCTTCCAAAGCCAGCCCCACATCCTAAAATCCATCCATTTCTTTTTTATTCCCTTGACACTCAAGAAGTTCTGAGCTAAAGAAAATACATTAAAGTATCTATAATGCCTTCTCTAAATCTACAGCAAGAAACTGCAAACCAAATGTAATCAGTAGTTAGCGATATTCTCAGCAACTGACAATGACAATGGGAATGGCAATTGATACTTAGGCACCATGTTAAAAAGCCTATAGGAAATAGTAGGTATTGTGACAAATTCAAGAACCCACCCTTATCTAATGTAAGACAATTGCTACCAGCTTTTGTGAAGTTTTTGAAGATAAGCTGGAAAGTCAGATTTTTTCTTAAGAAAATAAATAAATCTAAATTTTCACATGAAACATACAGCTAATTTATCTTTCTAAAAACAATGGATAGGTCTATATTTGCAACCTTCGACCTACAGCACATATTAAATTATTCTCTAATTGATTCAAACATACGTACCTTGTCACAGCACCTAGATATTGTAATCTCTCAATAAAAGCACATTGTAGTCCCTCAGTAAAAGTTGGTTAATGCTCTAACTGAGTCAGTGGACTTATTCATACTCTTCACTTAGAAATTTCTGGACTGTTTTAGTGCTTGGGTAAGGTTAAGAAATATTACCTTGGCTAAGATGAAGGTAATTCCAATCACTTTTTTATTTCTAGTCAATTAAATCCAAATAGTTTTATACTTAATCCATTATCAACTAAAACTCTGTGACTATGCAAAATTAGCTTTAGTATATTTCAAGTAAGCTTTGGTGTCTTCTTTATTTATGAGTGACTTTAGGTCATTAACCACCAAAACTGTATTTCACTGGTCCAGGTCTTGCATGTCACCAAGATTGGCCAGACTCACTCGCTTTTCCCTGTAAAAACATCACTAATCATAACATGACTCAAATGGTATGCCTAATATCCATAAGGGAGTAAAGATATAGAAGAAACATATAAAATTTGGAGGTAGACAAACCTGAGTTCAAATTCTAGTTATGCCACTTGCTGAATGTTCTTAAGTAAGTAATAAATTTCTTCGGGGCAGGTCTCGTTTTTCTCATTTCTCATAGAACAATAAACTCCACATTATAAAACTTATGAAGAGTAAATAAGTAATATAAAGTGCATGGCACATTTCTTGGCCCCACAGTGGAGAACACAAAATATTAGTAGCAATTCCCTTTGCTTATTTAGTGTATGTTTCAGTTCAGAATGTTTTTCCTCTTTTTAGCTATTAAGTGAGTCAACTTATACTTCCCAGGTTTTCATAATATATTTAACTCCCTATACAGTACTTGGAAGTACTAAGAAAATTTGCCTGGTCTCAATTATAAAAGTGGGTAGATGGACAAATTAATATAACAAAAACTCCATTACCCAATTTACATGTTGGTTCATTTTCCAGCCATAAAATAACTCAAAGTTTACCTACTATAAAACAACATTAATACACATTTCTAAAAGTCTTCTGAAGTGAAGGTTTTTAGTATAATAACAAATTTACACCACTGCTAGATTAAAAATTTATTCATACATGGACACACACACACACACACACACACACACACACACACACTGATACACACACATACATACCACTGGTGGATAAAGGATCATCACTCTAAAAAACTTGATTTTCCTTTCTTGAGTGTCAGATACATTCATAATTCAAGGTTTAATCCCATGATAGATGCAAGGAAGAATTTCGTTCAGTCATTTAAAATATATGTATTGAATTTTGTTTTCAACCAATATGGTTTAATAGGGACTGAATTTACCTACCCATCTAAAACCACCAAAGCAGAAGGCAAATATAAGAAACAACAGTTTTTCATGACACTTTCACATCAAACAAAAAAGGATAGTGATTCCTGAAGAATGAGACTCAAATAAGGTAAGGCTTGTAATTGCCCCATCTTACTGTCTCAAAAGGGTGTCCAGGCTGTGGCATAAGAAGGGTGTCTTAATCTGTTTTGTATTGATATAACAGAATATCACAAATGGGGTAATTTATTTTTTAAAAAATACATTTAGTGCTCAGTTCTGGATGCTGGGAAGTCCAAGGTGAGGGGCCTACAGCATCCCATAACAGAAGGTGAAAGGGCAAGGAAGCATGCACACTTCACTTTGGGGGGCGGATTTTTTGTTTTGTTTTGTTTTGCATTGGAGTCTTACTCTGTTGCCCAGGCTGGCGTACAGAGGCATGATCATGGCTCATCACAGCCTCAACCTGCTGGGTTCAGGCGATGAGGTCTTGCAATGTTGCCTAAAATGGTCTTGAACTCCAGGGCTTAGGGAATCCTTTCACTTCAGTCTCCCAAAGTGCTGGGATTATAGGTATGAGCCACTGCACCAGGCCTAAGTTCTGTCTTTAAATCATCTCTTTCCTCTCTTATTTTACTGTAAGCATTTAAAAGAAGCCATACAGCAGCCTGGATGTTTTGCTGTTTAGATATTTCTTCTACCAGGTATCCTAGTTCATCACTCATAAATTCCACCTTTCATAAAACCCTAGGGCATGAACACAGTTCATTATTTTATAACAATTATGGGCCTTTGCTTCAGTTTCTAATACCTTACTCTTCAGTTCCTTCTGAGATGTCATCAGAAAGATATTTGCTGTCCATATTTCTTTCACCATTCTGGTCACACACTTAAGTAACCTCTAAGACGTTTCAGACTTTTTCTAGTCTTCTCTTCTTTTGAGGCCTCACCAGAATCTCTCCCAACACTTATAGTCATCCAAACTTTTTCTAGCTTGCTACTTCAAATTCCTCCAGTCTCTATTACCAGTTCCTAAGCTGCTTCTACATTTTCAGGTATGTGTTATAGCAACAGCTCTACTTCTCAGTACCAATTTTCTGTCTTAGTTCAGTTTGTGTTGCTATAACTGAATACCACAGATGACATAATTTGTAAAATAAATAAATAAATAAAAATAATTTTACTTTCCATAGTTCTGAAGTCTGAAAAGTCCAAGGTAAAGAAGCCTGCATTTAGTGAGGGCCTTCTTACTGTGTCATCCCATGGCAGGAGGTGAAAGGATAAGAGAACACACAGGAGTAAGGGGAGAGAGAAAGGGGACCAAACTTATCCTTTTATAAGGAACTCAGACCTATAATAATTACCCTATTCCCATGTTAATGGCATTAAACTTGCATGAGGGCAGAGTGCTCAGGATCTAATCACCTCTTAAAGGTCCCACCACTCAATACTACTGCATTGGGAATTAAGTTGCCAAAACACAAACTTTGGGGAAATCACTTTCAAATCACAGCAGAGAGGGAACACAGGCAGAGCCCAGCAGCTTCCCTGAATTAAGTAGAAAAATTGGACAGTACAAGAACAAGAACACCAGGGCAGCTAGAGTTTGCAGGCAGAGTATTATAGAAGAGAGAACTTCGCAAAGATAGAGGAAACTCGGGGAAGTTCTTGAGTCCTCCTCAAGTATTCTGCAGAATATTGATCAGTACACGAGTGTAAGGAAATGATAGGAAACCTAAGAAATAAACACCCAAAAGAGTTAAGGGAGAACAGTATGCAATATGCACACAGTCTGGAAATAAGACCTCTATGTATGTCTTCTTACAGGTCCTGCTTCTGTGGTTGAACACACATACATATATGTAGAAAGGAACTTATTGCCAGGAATTGGCTTATGAGGGCTAGTTATGCAGCCTCTGTGAGTTTGTGTCTTTGCATCAGATAGAGTCACAGTGAAGGAAGTCAGTAAGAGAACATCAGGAAGAGAATATCACAAGAAAGCTGAAACTCTGTAATCAAGACCTAGAAACTCATGAGGATAAAACCCATGTCTTCTTGTTGCCTATAACTTTGGTGCAAGTGTATCAGGCAGAAATAGGTGCTCTTTTTTATGAAGCTAAAAAAAAAAAAAAAAAAAAAATACCTGGTTCACAAGTAATTGTTTTTTTTAATGAAGGAAAATCCAGGGAAGGTATAGCAATTGTAGGCTCAGATACTGGTTCATGCCACTGAAGTGAGTCAGCTACAAAAGTGCCTCTTTCCATTTTCCAAATCTCATGAGAATAGCTCTTGTGCCCCACCCACACTGTAAACACACAATAAAGAAAATTCGGAGCCGGGCTTGGTGGCTCAGCCTGTAATCCTGCGCCTTTGGGAGGCTGAGGTGAGTGGATTGCCTGAGCCTGCAGGTTCAAGACCCGCCTGGGCAACTTGGCGAGACCTCATCTCTACAATAAAAAAAAAAAAAAAAATCAGCCAGGCGTGGTAGCACGCACCTGTAATTCCGGCTACTCGGAAGACTGAGTTGGAAGGATTGCCGGAGCCCAGCAGGTCGAGGCTGTGGTGGCCGGGAGCAGCCACTGCACTCCAGTCTGGGCAACAGTGGGACTTCAACTCAAAAAAAAAAAAAAGAAAAGAAAAGAAAATTCGGGAAAAATGTAGCTCAGCCTAGTCAAGTATTTACATTACAAACACAGAGAGAGAGAAAAAAGAAAAATCAAAGCATCAGCAGGCTATGAACAACATGAGCACACTCCTATATACATGTTCATGGAGTCCCCAAAGTAGAGAAGAGAAAGGTGGGACAGAAAATAATTTTGAGCAATAATGAAGAAAGAGTTTCAAAATGTGATGAAAAGTTTAACCCTGAGATCCAACAAGCTTCATGAAATTCAAACAGAAGAAACATGGTAAAATCTACACCAAGGCACATAACAATTAAATGACTCAAAAACAATGATGAAGAGAAAATCTTAACAGCAGCTAGAGATAAGAAATGTTACAACAGGAAAAGAAAGATATAATAACAGCAAATTTGTCATTGGGAACAGTATAGGTAAAAAGACCAAGGAGAAACATCTTTAAAGTTCTAAAAGAAAAAAAAACTGTCAATGTAGAAACCTATATCCAACAAAAACAATCTTTCAAAAAATGAAGGTAAACTCAAGATATTTCAGATATACAAAAACTGAAAAGAATTCACCATTAGACCCATACTATAAGAAATGAAAAACAAAGTTCTTCCAGCAGATGGAAAATAATATCAGAAAAAATTATGAATCTACACACACACACAAATAAAGAGCACTAGAAATAGTAACTATGTGGGTAAATATGTGATTTTTTTTTTATTATTTAAAACTATTTGGAGGAGGATGGGAAGATGGCAGCCAAGCCAGTCAGACCATGTGAGTTCCAGTGTAAGTGAGTGAGTGTACAGAAAATTTTGTGTATGTGCTGGTGAGTGAGTGTGTGTATGACTGACTGACTGAGTGAGGGCTAGGGAGCTGGTAGCCAGGGCTCTCCTGGTGCAGCAGCTGGTACAGCAGCTGGTGCCATAGCTGCTGGGCTTGGAACCTAGTGATTCCAGAGATGCAGAAGCCAAGCATCATTTTCTTTTTAATCAACAAAACTCTTCCTGGGAAGAAAATGCTGGGAGAAACTGACTAACTGTGGGCTTGTGAGCAAGTGGCCAGGGTCCTGATGCAACAGTTGGTGCTGCAGCTTCTCTGCTTGGTCCCTGGCTCTTCCCAGGTCACAGAAACTGAGTGCCACTTTTTTAAAACAGACAAAAGTTTTCCATGAAGACACGACAAGGAGAGACTACCGCCCCAGGTTGTGACTCACCACTCAGCAGGAGAGACTGCCAGCTCCAGGCTTTGCCTCACCAATTCAGCACCTGGCCAGGCACTGGCAGCAAGGGCTGTGAAGGGAACCTAGAGGCAGAGTCCAATCAGAGTGGACAAGAGAGGCACCCTGCCACCATCTTGAAGGCGGGGCAAGAAAGTGCTCCGACTCACTCACCATGGAGCAACAGATCCAGTCTCTGTAACTGGCAAACCAACTATTCAGGGGTTGATCATGACCCAGAGGGAATATCCTGAAAGTACAGACTTCGGAGGGCCTTGACAAGTGCTGAGTCCCATGCGTCTCACCCTCTACACTGATCCAGTCATGGGACAAAGGTTGTGGCCAGAAAAGAATGAAGAAGAACTCCAAAGAGATCAGTGGTGAGTCCGGAGCTGACCCAAACCCCCTTTTCCCCAGCAATCCTCTAAATATCAGACCCACACAGCTGGGACACAATTGAGAGGGACAAACCCAGGCAGAGGCTGGTCACCGGTCACAATAGGAGAACTCCATTCCAGGATACGCCTGGTGGGGTCACCCCCCCGTGAGTATGTACCTGGAGAAGAGACAGTACCACACCTCCCCACCAGAGGCGATCTCCTAGACCATACCAGAGTGGGAGGGGAGGACTGCAGCCCCACCCACCTCCACTGCCCCTCCTCCGTCCCTACTCTGGATACTGGGGAGAGAGTGAAAGAGGTGGAAACTCTGCAGAAGAGACCAGATTAGAGGAACAATTACAGAGACTGCCACAGGAGGGCAGGTTTATTTTTAATTTTTAATTAAAAAAAAAATTTTCCTGTTTGTTAGTTCATATATTTTTAAAATTATTTTTCCTTTGTGCATGAATGTGTATGTGAGACTTTGATCTGCATCCCCCCATTTTTTTCTTTTTTCTTTTCTTTTTCTGTTTCTTTCTTCTTTTGTTTGTTGTTTCCTGTTTATGTGTGTATGAGAATGATTGAGTGTTCTTCTTTCAATTTTGAAGTTGTTTTTGGTTTCTTTTTGCTCTTTTGTTCTTCTGGGTTTTTTAGTTTTATAGTTTAAGGTGTAAGTGTAAATATACGTGTGAGGGTTCAATCTGAATTCCTTTTTTTTTTCTGTTTTTCTTCACCATTAACTTTGTGCTAGGTATGTGTGTGTGTTCAGTTTTCTTGGTTTTGTTGTTGTTGTTGTTTGTTTTGTTTCACTTTGTTGTTATTCCAGTTTGGTTTGGGGGTATGTGTGTATGTGTGTGTGTGTGTGTGTGTGTGTGTGTGTGTGTGTGTGTGTGTTCACTTGTTTTTTGTGTTGGTTTCTGCTTTGCATCATCATATAGAGTGGTGGTGGGGAGTGGGTATCAGGTAATACAGACTACAGTCAGTGAACATTGTAATTTGCAAGTAGTTTCTGAATCCTAGAACCCCATCCCCTATCTTATTTGACTTTCAGAAACTGCAAGAGACAGCAAAGCTTCCCATCCATAGTCCTACTTCAAAATAGAATAAATCCAGAGCCTGGATCAGGGAAGAATAGAGAACTGAGCATACATCAGAAGGGAAAGCCTCTCCCACTGACAATGAATAACAAAACTAAAGAGAAAAACAAGAGGTCTGTCACAAATGAGGAAAAAAGAAAGGAAGACCACAGGTAATTTCAAGGGTAAATAAGAGAAAACTCCAGAAAAATCAGACCTTGAAGCCCAAACAATAGAAGTCACCAACGACCCTTCCCAGAATACAACAGGGATTAGGGAATGGATGGAAAGAGCGAATAAGACTCAAGAAAGAAAAGATGCAACACTGAAAGAACCTGTAACAGAGATTTTGGTAACAACAGGGATTAGGGAATGGATGGAAAGAGCGAATAAGACTCAAGAAAGACAAGATGCAACACTGAAAGAACCTGTAACAGAGATTTTGGTAACAAGATGACAAGCATGGAAAGCAGAATTAATCTAGCTGAAGAAAGAATCTAAGAACTTGAAGACCAGAACATGGAATAAGCCTGATCTGTAAAAAACATAGAAAGAAGACTCAGAAAGAAAGAACAAAGCCTACAAGAGATGTGTGATTATATCAAGAGGTCGAACCTACACATGATCGGTATCCCAGAAGAAGAAAGGGAAATGGAGAACAACTTGGAGCAAGTATTCCAGAGGTTAGTCCAAGAAAACTTCCCCCATCTCACCAGAGATGTGACCAGCCAAGCACAAGAGATACAGAGAATCCCCATCAAATGAGAAGACCAACCCCTAGACACATAGTAATTTGCCTACACAAAGTAGTTACAAAAAAAAATCCTAAAGGCAGCAAGGGAGAAAGGTCAGACTACCTAATGGGAAAACCAATCAAATAGCAGCAGATCTATTGGCAGAAACACTAAGCAAGAAGGTACTGGAGTCCAATCGTCAATGTCCTCAAAGATAAACAATTTCAACCAAGAATTTCCTAACCAGCCAAGCTCAGTTTCATCAGTGATGGAGAATTAAAATCCTTCCCAGACATCCAATCCCTAAGAAATTATGCAGCATCCAGACCAGCTTTACAGGAGACACTTAAAAAGGTATTAGGCAAAGAAGAAATTTAAAAAAGAATAACCACACACTTCCCAAGAGAATAGCAGAGCACAGAATCATCAGAGAATATAGCACAACAAGAAACATGAAAACGCACACATACATCAACACCAAAGCTAAAAGAAAACAAGCAAACAAAGAAAAAACTTTGTAAGAACCTCATGACAGGGATAAACAATCACATTTCAATAATCAGCCTGCATGTGAGTGAATTAAATGCACCACTGAAAAGACACAGAATGGGAAACTGGATAAGAAACCATGACCCAATGATTTGCTGCATCCAGGAAACTCATCTCACCACAAGGGATGCACACAGACTCAGAGTTAAAGAATGGAAAATGAGTTTCCAGGCAAATGGATCACAAAAGAAGGCAGGAGTCTCAATCTTAATATCAGAGAAAACAACCTTTAAGCTATCAAAAATTTAAAAAGATAAAAAAGGACACTATATGATAATAAAAGGTTCAATCCACCAACAAGAAATATCCATCCTAAACATATATGCACTCAACACGAAAGCACCAGCATTTATAAAGCAACTACTAAGTAAACTAAAAAAAGATATTGACTCTAATACAATTATATCAGGGAACTTGAATACCCCACTAACAGCCCTAGATAGATCATCAAGGCAAAAAAATCAACAAGGAGATCCAGAACCTAAATTTGACACTCAACCAAATGGACTTAATAGATACCTACAGATTATTCCACCCAATAATCACAGAATATACATTCTACTCATCACCACATGGAACATACTCCAAGGTCAGTCACACCCTTGGACATAAATCAAGCATAAACAAATTCCATAAGGTTGAAATATTGCCATGCACCTTCTCAGACCACAGTGGAATAAATATCAACACCAACAAAATTCCCCCAAAGTCCACAAAGACATGGACACTAAACAGCATGATGCTGAACAATTACTGGGTCAACACTGAAATCAAAGCAGAAATAAAAAGATTCCTGGAAACAAATGAAAATGAAGAAATATCTTACCAAAACCTCTGGAATGCCATGAAATCAGTTCTGAGAGGGGAATTCATATCTCTACAAGCACACATCAAGAAAATGGAAAGATCATAAGCTCAGAAGCTAACAAATCACCTAAAGGAGCTAGAAAGGGAAAACCAACAAAACCCCAACTTTAGCAGAAGAATCCAAATCATCAAAATGAGAGCCCAAATATAGGACATAGAAGACAAAAATATCATAGAAAAAATCAACAAAACAAAAAGTTGGTTCCTTGAAAGAATTAACAAGATTGATGGACCCCTAGTCAGAATGACCAAGAAAAAGAGAGAAAAAGCCCAAATAAAACACTATCAGAAATACAAAAGATCAAAACACAACTGACCCTGAAGAAATACAAAAGATTATCAGAGATTACTATGTACACCTATTTGGAAACAAACTTGATAACCTAAATGAAATGAAGGACTTTCTGACATCACACAACTTCCCCAGGTTGAAACAAGAAGACACTGAGACACTAAATAGACCAATAACAACCCAGGAAATTGACTCTGTCATACGAAAGCTATCTACAAAAAAAAAGCCCTGGACCGGATGACTTTCTTGTAGAATTCTACAAAACGTACAAGGAGGAGATGATACCAATCATACTGAAAGTATTCCAGTCAATTGAGAGAGATAGACTTCTCCCCAAATCATTTTACGAACCTAACATTACACTAATACCCAAACTGAGTAAAGATCCAACAAAAAAAGAGAGCTACAGGCCAATATCCCTGAGGCCAAAATCCTCAACAAGATTCTAGCAAATTGGATCCAAAAACACATCTCAAAAATCATCCACCATAACCAAGTAGGCTTCATCCCATGATGCAGGGCTGGTTCAACATTCACAAGGCCATAAAGGCAATTAAATACATCAACAGATGTAAAAACATGAACCACATGATTATATCATTAGATGCAGAAAAATCTTTTGATAAAATCCAGCATCCCTTCTTGATAAAAATCTTCAAACACCTAGGTATAGAAGAAACATACCTCAAAATTATAAGTGCCATCTACAATAAACTCATAGCTAACAACATACTGCTAAATGGACAAAGACTAGAAACATTTCCCCCTGAAAACTAGAACAACACAAGACTGCCCATTCTCACCCCTCTTGTTCAACATTGTGTTGGAAGTCCTACCTAGGGCAATTAGACAAGAGAAGGAAATCAGGGGTATCCAAACAGGAAAACAGGAAGTAAAGTTATCCCTCTTTGCTGATAATATGATTCTATACCTAGGTGTTTGAGAGTTTTTATCAAGAAGAGATGTTGGATTTTATCAAAAGCTTTTTCTGCATCTAATGAGATAATCATGTGTTTCTTGTTTTTACATATGTTGACATATTTAATGACATTTATGGTCTTGCAAATGTTGAGCCAGTCCTGCATCCTGGTGTTGAAGCCTACTTGGTCATGGAGGATGATTTTTGAGATGTGTTTTTGCTAGAATCTTGTTGAGGATTTTTGCATCTATGTTCATAAGGGATATTGGCCTGTAGTTATTTTTTTGTTGTTGGATCTTTACTCAGTTTGGGTATTAGTGTGATGTCAGCTTTGTAAAATGGTTTGGGGAGAATTCCATCTTTCTCAATTGCCTGGAATACTTTCAATAGGATTGGTATCAGCTCCTCCTTGTACGTTTTGTAGAATTCTGCTGGAAAGCTATGCAGTCCAGGGACTTTTTTTTTTTGTAGGTAGCTTTTGTATGACAGAGTCAATATCCTGGGTTGTTATTGATCTATTTAGTGTCTCAATGTCTTCTTGTTTCAACCTGGCGGGGTTGTGTGATGTCAGAAAGTCCTCCATTTCCTTTATGTTATCAGGTTTGTTTCCATATAGGTGTACATAGTAATCTCTGATAATCTTTTGTATTTCTTTGGGGTCAGTTGTGAGTTGATCTTTTGTATTTCTGATTGTGTTTATTTGGGCGTTTTCTCTCTTTTTCTTGGTCATTCTGGCTAGGGGTCTGTCAATCTTGTTAATTCTTTCAAAGAATCAGCTTTTTGTTTTGTTGATGTTTTCTATGATATTTTTGTCTTCTGTGTCCCGTATTTGGGTTCTTATTTTGGTGATCTGGATTCATCTGCTAAAATTGGGGTTTTGGTGGTCTTCTCTTTCCAGCTCCCTTAGGAGATTTATTAGGCTCTCTACTTGTGATCTTTCCATTTTCTTGATGTGTGCTCATAGAGATATAAATTCTCCTCTTAGACCTGATTTCATGGCATCCCAGAGGTTTTGGTAAGATGTTTCTTCATTTTCATTTGTTTCCAGGCATCTTTTAATTTCTGCTTTGATTTCAGTGTTGACCCAGTAGTTGTTCACATTATGCTGTTTAGTGTCCACATCTTTGTAGGTTTTGGGGAAATTTTGTTGGTGTTGACATTTATTTTTATTCCACTGTGGTCTGAGTATCTGCATGGCAAGATTTCAACCTTATGGAATTTGTTTATGCGTGATTTATTGCCAAGGATGTGATCCATCTTGGAGTATGTTCCATGTAGTGATGAGTAGAATGTATATTCTATGGTTATTGGGTGGAATAATCTGTAGGTATCTATTCAAAATTTATTTCAACTCTATATAACACTTTTTTCTTTAAATCAGTACCCTCAGCCTTTGTATCTTTACCTTGTTCTACATAAGCTTTCAGAGTGTTTTGATAAGTGTTAGAGCTGAGTATTTTTTTAATTTTACATGTGTTTTGTTTCCCAACAAGCCCATTATTTAAGTTTTTCAAGGAGACAAATGTGATTTTAAACTTTTTTGACATCCCCTTCAAGACCCAAGACTGCTAGAATATATGCAAATAAATAAATAAGCAAATGGACAAAGCCTCCTATAGTTAAGGTTGGAGAACTTCCATATTACATGGGGCAGTTTTCTTTAAGCTTCTAATTTTCAATTTCTTGGATTCCATCACCTGATTCATACTTGCTCTCCTATGACTTTCAACCATTAGTTATGTCTACATCAAACTACCTGGGACCTGAGTGAGAAAGGTCTGCCACTGAGATTCCTCTCTAATATAAGTCTACGACCCTGACCCCTTTAGAGTACACTTTTAAGACAATGTCTGTTAAGTGTGAGTGCAATGCCTGGCATATAGGAAGACTTTTGTACATGTTAATTTTATTTTTGAACAAACCTGAAGATATATCTTACGCTTTCCACTTGTCATGGCAATAGGATTTCAAATAAGAAATATTTTAAAATTCAGATGACCACACCATTTTAATGTTATGTGGTCTTATGTTTAGGATTCACTTTTGAAATGACATGCCAGCATTTCACCCTAGCTGTCTGGAGTTTCTGTTCCCAAGTGCACTGCATCTTTCAAGAAGGATGGTGTTGTAGGATCCCTCTGTGATGACATTTTAAATGAAATAGATGACATATCATTCTGGCTAGTAAAAGGTAGACTCTAAGCTCACTTAGATAAGTATAACTAAAATATATTCTTTATTGCAGACCTTCAAACATAGAGTATCACTTTTTGGTCAGATGTGTCTTGTTTGCATCAAAATACAAAAGCTTATTTGCTTTGTTTTTTGGTTTGCACACAACCTAGTAAGTTCACATGTAATTTTTGTGTTTAATACTCATGCATTAATTATTTTCTTGGTAGAGTTTAGAATGCTTTGTTTTATAGTAGAGTGTGATTTCAGAACTTCTATCAAATTAAATGGCCTTGGATAGATACCAAATATATAATTCAATGGAGAAACAAATCTTTAAAGATAATCTATTTAGCTCTTAAAAATTACACAGATAAGCAGCAGAAGTTTGGAACCAATAAATACGTACTTTGATTCCCATTATAGAAAATTAGAAATGAAATGAGAGAAAAACCAGCTTGCCAAGCAAGTAGTTTTAATTGGGTGATAATAATTTTCTTTGCTCATCTTTTGTTGTGACTAAAAGTAGCATCCACAATGTTCTGGTTCTCATCACATTTAATGAATCATTTCCAGGTGTATATGTAGTTTTCTTAAGATTTATAATTCCAAAATAGTAGATTGTATTCATGCTGCAATCTCCCCCACATCTGTAAAACTCAGTAACAATAGGGCCATTATAAAAATAAATGAGTAAGTATATATTATGCTCAAACATCAGAAAAGGAAATATCGATAAAAAATAAACTTAAATAAGTAACACAGGAAAAAAAAAAGGAAGAGTAGAAGAGAAGTAGATTTTGTAATTCATGAGTACCACTGGGAAAAGACAGACAACACAGATAGTTGATGGTTATGGAAACTGCAGTTCACAACATGCAATATAAGATCCACTGTGCAACATGGTGACTAGAGTTAATAAAACTGTATCACACACTTAAAGTTTTGTATGTTTAAAAAATATATTATTAGTTTTAAAGGAAACTTCCCAGGAAATGGTAATAACTGGTTTTCTTTTGTTTGGTTTGTTTGTTTTTAAAACTTCTATGCCCTTCTTGTTTTTTTGGCTTCATTATTTCTTTTTTAGTCTTTTTTTTTTTTTTGGCCTGAAATTGAAATTCTTTTTCTTCGTTCATTAAGATACTGCATAAATTTGCATGATTACTTTGCCTTTGTCAGTTATAGATTTTGGTTCTCACTGTTATTCTATATTCTGAATATATAAATAAACAAAGGCTAAATATAGCAAATTAGACCCAAATGCTTTAGGATGAACATTCTTCTACTTCCTATGAATACAGCACAATGATCTAAGTCTTTGATGTCAGCTTCAATTTTAACAACCATTACATCTCTCTATTTCCTCCAACTTGGCCTCTGTCAACATTGCTTCCTCTGCAGTTCCCCTAATTAAATAGTTTACAAAACTTTCAGACTATCCACTTTCAGATTATTTCACATCTTGAACTTGTGAAATTTGTTTTCATTTTCCTAGATTTTTCTGCCTTATGTGCATGTGCTTCCTTCTGAATAGTATCAGCTCGTTTTGTGGAATCCACTTCATTCAATGAAGCTTTCAGTGCTTGGTCCATAGACGTCTCCATTCTTACTGCATCTCAATGCAAATGACAGCTCCAATATCATTCATCCAATCAATCACACTCTCACATTGTTACAATGTAGGCCTTGCCATCACCACAACTGCATATTTCCAAAATTACTTATTGAAACAACTCATTCTCCATCCCCACTCTCTGCTTTTCTTGATTGCTTGTTCAGTCATTTCCACAACTTTTCTTTCCTTGACCTGATTGGGATATTCAGGTCAATGATCTCTAATTAGTAACCTAATCACTAGTCTCACTATTAACAATATCCATGAGTTGATTCCTTTCTTCACTTCCTTCTGTATTCAGTTTGGACTGAGTATTTCACTATCCCTTAGGTACTCTCTTCCAAATCTGAAATTTTTGCCCCCATCACAATGAACACAAACATTCCCTGCATTTCCACTCAGGCAAGTGAACATTGTTGTAGGAAATTGCACAACAGGATAGGAATGATGCTGTCATCAAATTGCATTCACCACTATAGAGGGTGCTTAAACATTAAAAGAGGTTTCCCTGTTCTAGTTGGGAAGCAGCTCACTGCCCTACTTTCCACAAGAACAATTTTAGGTTTTTCCACTCTACCTAGACTCTCAGCAACTTCCACTTTACCATATTCACCAGAAATTCAGCAGTCTCTTACTTCCCTGAGAAAATAAAAGTCAGCATTTATAACTCCTTTAACGTCCCATTACAAACACAAATATCTCCCTGAATCATATAAGCCATCCTCTTTTTTTTCCGTGTTAAAATAGAGAAAACATTCATTCTGAAGAGCTGTCTAGAGTTTTCATTTTCTTTCATTTCTTCATTCTTTAGTGAAGCCCTTCACTTCAATATAACCATGCTGCCTTAGGAAACCTATGGAGTTTTAATTCATTAAATTACTTATTTTTTTCAATATCATGACCCTTTGTTCCTTATTACACTCGTCTTAGTTTTCTTTTCATATTTCTTTACTGTTCAACATTGTCTTATCATTCTTTCTTTTCCTCAAGACATTTAAACATCATAATTCCTAAGAAGTTTCCTAATTGTTTCTCTTCACATTCTAACTTCTCCCTATGATCACATCCATTTGCAAGACTTCAATCAATAGCTATAGAATGAACATTTTTATATTTGTATGTCCAGCAAAGACTGTTTTCTGTTATAAACCCATAAAATTATTTGCCCTCCTAACTTACATTTTTCCAGAGAATTTCAAATTTCATGTGACCAAAGTTGAACTGATGATTCTAACTTTCCCTAATACTTTTTGCTCTCCATAATCTCCCATCATTTCCAAATAGGTCTTCAAGTCAGAAATATGGGAGTCTTGACACATGATATGTCAAACATTTTATGATGACCTGCTCATTTTACTTCCTTTCTTACTGGAAATCATCATTTCATCCCATATCTACCCATTGAACTACTGCAACGGCCTTCCAAATAATCTACCTTTATTCAAATGTTAGTTCAATTAATGACTTGATAATTGATACAGTGAATAAATTGCTCCAATTGCTACTGTCAGAGCCAGTGACTTTCTACCTAGAAACTAACTCCTACTGTAAAATTTGGAACCAAGGTATTTCTTTGGATTCGTAACAGACATTGCAGACTTAAGCCCCCCTTTTCTTGAGGTCTTGAAATCTTTGTAACACCAATGTGGGAGCAGTGAGTGTTTGCCAAGGTCCACTGCTCTAAGCTTTAGAATGACCCTTTCTTGCTACCAGATGAATAAGAATTTTAAGACCAAGATTAGAAAATAGGTCCAGCAGAAATTGTACAAGTGAAGCAAACAATATAGCCTTTGATTCAAGTTCCAGCTGAGCTAATTACCAGTGCATATGGAACTGAAGTTCATTTTTTTTTTTCTATAGTGATACTAATAGACTCAGCTAGAATGTGATTTTGCAAAATCTGAATTTGGCTACCTCTAACACCTTAGAATTTGGAAACGTCATCTTCCTTCTTCATATTCAGATCTTGTAATTGTCTGATTTTATTTTCTTCCATTGTGGTTGAGGTGTTGGTATCCTGATAACAATTCTTGAGATGATGGTCTGGTTTTAGTGATTACTCCCTCTGAGAAATGGAGCCACCTCAGTGATCCATTCTTGGTGCTTGTGTCCTTGATTTCTGCTGGACACTTGGCACCAAGCTCCTGCTAAGCAGGTTTTATACTCCCTTGCATTGCATTGATTCTGAGCCACTATTTACAGTTGAAAGCTTGATCAGAACATTTTTCTGGTTCTACTAAAGTTAGTTTTGTTCATTTCACAACTGGGCCTAGGTTCCAACATGCAGGGTCCATGGCATTTTGTGCTTGTTTATTTTGATTTTATTTAGAAAATAACACTTATCTAATATAGAAAATTTGGAATCTCTAGAAAAGCATTCAGTCACAAACTTTTTATATACAGCACAGATATATAAATATACTCACAGTCACTTGTCAGAGCACTAACATTAAATTAAGGTCAAAATGTCAAAATCTTGGATTTTAGAAAGATTTTGAAGTTATCTGATGCTTTTTGATACACTTTGAGTGTGGTGATACACAGTCTGACATCTTATTATTTCTGATACTTACTGACCAAATAAGATTAGTATAGAAGTAATTTAATCAGATGAAAGGAAAAGACTCCCTTGGTAACATAGTTCATTCATTGATTTTAAAATTATGATAAATGTTGTTTCTGTTTTATTTTATCTTAATATTTTTAATATTTTCAATTGCAATTATTTTTAATTGCCATTATTTTTCTTTTTGGCTCAATATAACAAATCTACAAAGATGAATTCTATATATCAATACAGTTAAATAATAAAATCCAAAGTGAAATAAAACAAGTCAATATATAAAATACAAATTCAAATAATGCAAAATTACATGAAAAAGTCTAACCTACAAATTAATATTGTTCTATTATTTAAAGACTAAAGGGACATTTTAACTGAATCCTACAGTAGCATTTTAGGAAGAGATTTATCTTAAAACGTAATATTTGGAGAATAAGCATTTGAAAAATAATGTATTTAAGGCCAAGGTTGGTTTATTGAAAGAAAGTTGATCCTCCTGTCAAATAGTGTCAAACCTCTTTATGGGAATGGCTTATAAGTTACTAAGTTTATTCCCTGCATTCCTTTATAGACTAGAGAGCTTATATGTATTTTTCACATAGCTACACCTTAATCAGGTATCAGAGTTCAAGTTATGAAGAATGTCTGCTTCTCATGAAAAGCACACATATTTTAGCAATCTTCCCTTCACCATACTTACTTTCCTTTCAAGTTCCTGCTCACTCAATACAAGAGGAGACCCCCCTAAAAAAACAAATTTATTTATAAGAAATTGTGTATTTATTCTTTTTTAATTTAGTTTAATTTTATTTTTTATTATGGCATTGTGGGGTACAGTTAGGGGTTAGGCATACCAAAATGCTTTGTTCAGGTACCCTTGATGATAAGAGGTGTCTCCCCATCCCCAGACAGATATTTAACACCATTAATCCCATCGCCCTTCCCCTCCCCCTCATGTTTAAACTTCAGTCGCCTTCAAAGCACTCTTAATGTGATGCAATACACCTATCGAGATGCTTTTGTCACTGCTCAGTTTTTGAACTCGTCAATTTTGATGGCTTTTAGTGCTTCTGCTGCTTTTTGGTTTCACCTCTTCCACACTGGCAAAACGTTTCCCTTTGAGGACTTTTAAAATCCAGTAAAACAAATCAACAAAAAAGTCACTG
Source organism: Tarsius wallacei (assembly GCA_963574415.1). Lineage (NCBI taxonomy): Eukaryota > Metazoa > Chordata > Mammalia > Primates > Tarsiidae > Tarsius > Tarsius wallacei. Next base: position 27,523 of record CAUYQG010053817.1, read on the forward strand.
GGAGCAAGATCAGGTGAATAGGGAGGGTAGCCATGGGGGTCATGCCATTTTGGGTCAAAAGCTGCTGAACACTCAGTGCAGTGTAGGCAGATGCACTCATAAATCACCTATCATGAAATCTACAAATGCATTGAAAGAATTAAAAAAAAAATTCACTGAAGTTGAGCGCAGCCTCTCACAATGCTGGCTTGTACACTGATGCTGATGGGTTCCTAGAACACTTATCTAATGGGGGAAGTCTGAATTACAAAGGGCCTACCTTCCAAAAATAATTTTTTTTTCAATGTCCCCCTCACATATGGAGCACTTTGCTACTGTATCTATCTTATTCAAGAAGGACTCCTCTATTTCTTGAGGTAAATTATGTTGCCTTTTCCACCTTGCAGCTGAGAATAACCAAGCTGTACATAAAATATTCCAATTGGAGCTTTCAATCTAAGCATTGCTTTGGAATCGTGCCAGCACTTCCTGAGTACTAATGGTTGTCTAATTCTCCAAATTGCAGCTTAAATTCCAGCTATTTTAGACCTACAGATAGAAGAATTTAGTTGTTTCACAGAGATTTGGGGAATTACTTTTTCAAGCTAATAGAGTAGCTATGTCCTATAGGGGTAAATAAGTTCAATATTGTGTATGGTTTAATAAGGCTCAGAGAAAGGCAATAGGATGAATACTTCTATAGCCACAAATAAACTTCATTCTAATAGTCTTTACAACTGTAGTTTGATCCTTCATTTTCCCCATCGTTTAATTTACTTTATCGTACTTCCACTCACCGAAAAGCAATATCTAATCCATTCATTCATTGGGGTTTCTCTTGGGGCCAGTTCAGTGGTGGGGAGAAAATATTAGCCTTGTCCTCTGTTCTGTGAGTCTCAGAGTGGCTTCATTGGAATTCAGTAACGGTTCCAAGTTCACTTTATATTTTTAAGGCATAGAGTAAGATACAAAACGGGGCTGTGCTTTTCTCTCAATGGAATTTTTAACAAATAGTTTGAATACCACACTAATTTGCGTTTTCCTTCTGTCCTTGGAGCAATGACCTAAGAACAGGGAAGAATCTGGAACTTGATCTCATTAATCTCTCCAGGTCCAACAGCCCTGGAGAAAAGTTCATCATTGATATCTTTTTTCTTTTTTTTGGTTTTCTGTTGATGCTCTGTGGGATGGGAATAGAGAGGTGCCAGTACTAAATATGGCTTAGACTCCATTTTCACTAATGGCTTCATTCCCTATTTTTAAAAGTAACTATACTGATAGGGAAAAAAATGCTGACCAGGATTTGCAGTGTGTTCAGCAACTCTTAATTGATATATGATAGACTATTGAAGACATTAAGTACACAACACATTTCCTTTTTTCAAACAATAAAATTACCCTTCATATTGACATAGCAGTCTCTTTCCAGAGAACTCCAAATGAATCTCGCTTTTTGCAAGAAACTCTATACCTCGAAAGCGCTTTTCTAGCTCTATCTGCCGAGTGTCTAACAAGATACATACTTAAATACAGTGGCCATGTGCTCCACTCTCCAAACAGGCACAAGTTTGGAGAGAAAAATGCAAAGCTATTCTTAAACTAGGCATAAATGAGAATGTTCCAGGAAAATAAAATGACCCCTGAAATACAAATAAAGTAGACTAAATATATTACTAAGCTTGAATTTGGGAAGTGAAACCCAAGTTTCACCATGATGACTAGAATTCTTTAGAGATCCTCTCTTAATACATTTTTTAGAATTACTAGAGTGAATCCCAACTTGGTTATTATATACTTTTGACCAAAGAAAGATTCTCTCCCAAGTGATTAAGAAATATATTATACGCCAAAAAATCTTTTGCTTGACTCTCACAGTTTTCTCCTTGCTCTTTTCAAATAAGTGTCTTTGTTTGGTTTGTTTTAAGTTGGAATCATGGAGGTACACTTCACACACCATAAAATAAACCATTCTTTAAGTGGATAGCTGCATGAATTTTCCCACCAACCTCATCCAGATTCAGAATACATTCATCACCCTGTAGAGTTTCTTCATGCCCTTTAGCAGGCACTTCCTTCTGTCCAAATTCAGAAACTGGCAACTGTCCCTTTTTAGAATGTCATGTAAATAAAATTATATAATATGCAGCTTTTTTGAATCTGGCTTCTTTCACTGTGAGTAATGCATTTGAGATTTGTCTTTGCTATTGTGGGAATCAATAGTTGGTTGCTTTTTATTGCTTTTTTTTTTTTTTTGGTCCTGTAGTACTCCATTGCACAGCTGTACCCACAGTACCCACTTACTGTTTTTGTTTGTGTTATCTTCTGTTTTTCAGTAATTATGATTACAGCTACTGTAACTTTTTCATCAAGATTTTTCAGTGGATATTTGCTTTTATTATCTTAGATAAATGCCTAGAAACAGGATTTGGGTTTGTATATAAGTGTATCCTATCTGAAGAATGGGCCACCTGAGACCCAATCCTCATCAATACGTAATATGTCCATATAACAAAGACACATGTGTACTCCCCGAATCTAAAGTTTTTGAAAAGTGAATGTTTACAAAATTTGATAAAGAATTGCAAATTTGTTTTTCATTCCCTGAGTTGTATATGAGAATGCTAGTTGTTTAGCTTTTAAAATAAGCATATATGTAAAACATTTATAGTAAAAATAAATGTAAAACCCCAAAATCTAAGATTTCTTATAGAAAGCACAAGATAAATTTTTTGTAACTTTGGATAAGCAACAATTTCCAAGGTAAGGCAGGGTACAATAAAAGTTTAAATCATAAAGATTTAAGTGGTTTTCATACTAGCAACTTAATGTCATTAAAATTATTTTTTGTTCATTATTGTAGGCAGATGGTAATATCTCATTGTGGCTTTGATTTATATTTATTTGTTTTATTATTTTTAAAATTATTTTTAATTTTCATAATGGAGTAAAGTTGTGATGTGCTTCTTTATTATATATATATCTTTTTGAAGCAACTGTTTAAGCTGTTTGCTTATTTTTAATTTTAGCCTTGTTTTCTCATTATTAAATTAAGAGACTTTATATATAGGAAACCAATCCTTTTTATGTGCTTTGCAAATATTTTCTCATAGTCTGTAGCTGATCTTTTCATGTTCTTAAGCGTGCCCTTTGAAGAGCAAAAATAGTAACTTTGATGAAGTTTAATTATCATTATTTTTCTTTATGATTTATTTTATTTTATTTATTTATTTTTTCTTTTAAAGTTGGAGTCTCACTCTGTCGCCCAGACTGGAGTGCAGTGGCCATTCCCGGCCACCGCAGCCTCGCCCTGCTGTGCTCCTGCGATCCTTCCGCCTCAGCCTTCCTAGTAGCTGGAACTACAGGCGCGTGCTACCACGGTAGGCTAATTTTTGATTTATTGTAGAGATGAAGTCTCGCCAAGTTGCTTAGGTGGGTCTCGAACCCGCGGGCTCAGGCAATCCACTCACCTCAGCCTACCAAAACGCGGGATTACAGGCTGAGCCACCGAGCCCGGCTTTTTCTTTATGATTTAAACTTTTTTGTGCTCTACCTGGGAAATCTTTGTTTATCCAAGGTTGCAAAAAAATTTCTTTCATGTGTTTTATAAGAAATCTTAGATTTGGGGGTTTTACATTTATGGTTTTTATCTATTTTATGTCTGGTTTTGCATGTGATTCCCGATTATTCCAGCATCAACATTTTAAATTTTCTTATTTTTTTTCATTATTGTTGAAGATGTGTCAATTTCCTTCTTATGCACAATTTTTCTTTGTTTTAATCCAACAAGGACATAAATGTATCAATTAAATCTATATCTTTCTAGATAATAAACCCAGAAATTTCCAGCTTATTTTTCTTGATCACTCTAACAAATTATACTGTAAGAAAAAATGGGGAAATCATGGATACTGTCACATAATACAGAATTTACCTTATCAAAACAGTTTTAAAAAAACTATGATTTTCTTTTCTTGATGTCATGATTTTCTCTCCTTTTCCTTAGACATTTTGCCTGAAGGAGTGGCATTGATCTTCTTCCTCTGAGTTTTTTTCCTCTGAATGAACTTGCTAATCTATTTCTGTTTACGTCTGCATCATATCATGCCCACTTCTATTGACAGACTGCAAATAAACAATTACCTTGTAGTTTCCCATCTATTTAAAGTTAATTCTTTACAATACTGAATAAAATGCACCATAATCTGGGGAATAAAATCCGGAGATGCCAACCTTTAAAATTATAAAAAGCATGAATCACCCCACACGTGGTGCTGTTGACCTAAAGACTTATCAAAATAGCACCCTAAGAGATGAATGAATTGAAAGTCAGATTCAAATTCTCTCTTTACATGAACCACCTTCGTGATGAAAATTAACTATTACTTTGAAATCGCTTTGGAAAGAGTCATCAATTATGTTCCAAATGCCAAATTTGATCAACTCTTTTCTTAATGAAACTTCCTCCAACATATAAAAACTTTGCTCACTATTTTCTCTTCCTTTGCAATTACTTTCTTATTATAGAAATGTGACTTCATGATTTTAGAAAACATGGAAAATGCACAAATATAAAAAGAAGAACACAATAGAGGAATTGGTAAAAACAAACAAACAAACAAACAAACAAACATAATTTAGGAGTAATTAGTTTGTGTATATACCCATGACATACATTATACATTTGGACACTTTGCATGTGAAATGTATGTAAAAATATGTATGGCATGTTATGCAATAAATATATAATATTTATATCATTATGTCATATAGTATAATAAACAGTTGTACATAAACCAAATTATGGAAATTAACAAATGCATATAAATAATTGATTTTAATATTTTACATTATAGCTTTTAAAATTGTTATTATAAAATCACAACATAATTATTTTTATAGAGAAACTTTTAAAAACATTATTTCATTCTTATAAATATTTAAAAATGGAAATATTAAATTAAAGAACACATTTTTAAGGTTGAACATGTTTCACCCAGTTTACTTTCTTAAATGGTTGTAATTCTGTATTCAGCAACAGTATACCTGTTTTGTAGAACGTGGATAGCTCCGAATAATGCCACATTTTAAAACAAATGTTAAAGTGATAAAGACAAGTAGTCCCTGATTAATGTTTTTATTTACATATCTTTTGTTATTACTGAAAGCTAATAATGTTTCATATGATTATTGATTTCGTGTATTTCTTCTTCTATGAACTGTTTATGATTTTTGTCTTTTTTCTTCCTGCAGAATACTATCTCTTTGAAACTTAGTCCTTCCATAATTTCTATAAAATCATTTGTTCTGATTTTCCCATTAGTTTTTAGAAGTTCACTTATCAAACTCAGCATGAATTGACCTTCCTGGGAATCAGCAAAAAATCCTATTATTTTTTATGTGTGTATGTTGGTTTTGAGGGAAGTTACTTGAATATCAACCAAGATTTTCTTCCAAACGTACCTTCCATATTTGAACGACATTTGAGGAGCATGGTGTTTTGACTTGTGGGAATGCAGCATTTAGAATAGAAAGTGGTATGAATTCTGAAACCCTGCTTTGCTTGTCAAACATTAGCTCTTTAGGAATAGGAGTATAAAGTGTGTGATATGAACAATGACTAGCAAAAGCCTGCTACCCAGGATGCCTGAAATAGGAATTAGAAACAGGAGTGAGTAGGAAAGCCACGAGTGTGTCTGATTCTGAGAAAGAGGTCTTACATCCGTCTTCCCTGTTGTGGGAGCACAGTAGAACTCTAAACAAGATGGAAGAATACAGGATGAAAGGGAATTTGAGGCTAAAGTTTTTTCACTTTCCAAGGTGTAGCCTGAGGATAACAACATGCCCTGGAGAAGAGTCCCAGGTCAAATTAGACACTGTGCCGAGAGAAATCTGGGTAAGTGGTTGCCTGAAGCATTGAGCTGAAGGGCCTAGGGATAGCACCACAGACTTCTGTTCACTTTAAAATACTGGTAGGGACAGCAGAAATATCCCCTACACTGGAGAACGGGTTCCAACAAAAGTATGGAGGGAAAGAAATTGAAAGTACTCACGCGGGCCCCTGTACTGGTGCTATGCCCACTTGCCTGGAAAGCCCTTTCTCACATTGCCAACCTTCTTTTAGATGCACACTTAGATCAGTATTTTAATCTTATTTCAATTATTGCTCTCATTTTCTGTCCTCTCTTAGGTAAAATCTAAGCTCATTGAGAGAAAAAGCTAAATTCCATTCATTTTTTCCTTAGTCTTTCATGACTTAAACTATGCCTACAACATGGTAGGTATACAAATAAGTAATCTCTTAACAAATTCAATGTAATTTTTTTAGGCAAGCTTTTAAGAGGAGGGAACCAACATCTGGCAAGATGGAGCTCATGGAGTCATCAAATCTAAGCCCAGCCGAGGCCCCATCTGTGCCATGGATTAGAGATGGTCCAGCTGGTTCTTAAGGGGCTACTGAGTGACTGTTGCTGGCTCTGGTCTAGCCATCACCCTGCTTATAGCTTCGAGTAAAACTTTGTTTGAATCAGGAATTATAGAGATAAAATAAATTAGAAAACCACACACAAAAAAAGAAGGAACCTCTTGTTTGGCTGTATTCCTTCCATCAGCCTCACTTCATAGAGATAAGTAGGAAAGCAAGATATAGCGTGTTCATGCTTTTTGACCTTAACCACTACTAATAATGGCCTGATGGACATCTGAGAACTCTCCCCAAACAAATCGCCAGCTTCTCTCCTAGAAAATCATTGGGAAAGAAGTAGACAGATGTAGGACTAACGAGAGAAGGTTTGGATATTATCACTCCTATATTATTGCTTAGAAAGCAGAAGACAAGATATTTCCACTTTTTGAGATCACAGAGCTATGCCATAGCAAAGTCAAAATGTGAACTCTGATTCGTCAAACAACATGCTCTTCCCAATACATCAGGACTTCTCCATCATTGCAGGAGTAAATAATAGGTGGAATGTTATACTCATTTTTTCGGCCTAAGATCAGCTAGGCAAGACCTAGGGCAGCTGGAATCCCCGGCTTATTGTCTCTGACTCGAGCTGTCTCATCAAATAACCCGAGTGTGCACATAGTGTCTTTTTCTATATGTATTTTGATGTGAAAATCGCTAAAAGACATCACGTCATTCTGCATTCCCAACAAGATTTTCAGTAAGTAGGAGCTGGAGAAGCAAAATCTTCTACAAAGTATATACTAACAGAAAAGCAGAGAAGAGATGGAGTTGTAGACAGAATGTAATTAGAGCAGGTTATACTTGAAAGCTACCCAGAAGGTGAATGCCAGGTTACCAGGGAGCAACAAATATAAATTGAGTGAGAAGAAAGCAGTGGAAACTTCAACAGACAACTCTGGAAGAAAAAGGAAGTGAGAAGTCTGGGACAGAGACATTCACTGAGGGATCTGGTGTTGCTATTAGTAAAGATGTTTGGAGGGGCAGGAATAAGGTATTCGCCAACCTGTGCCTAACATCAGAATCCTTACTTTCTTTTTTGTTGTTGTTGTTGTTTTGAGTCAAAGCCTCACCCAGGCTGGAGTGCAGTGGCACTCTCATGGCCACCCCAGTGTCGACCTGCTAGGCTCTGGGGATCCTTTTGCCTTAGCCTTCCAAGTAGCTGGAACTACAGGCACATGCTGCCACGTCTGGCTAATTTTTTGATTTGTTGTAGAGATGAGGTCTCACCATGTTGCCCAGGCTGGTCTTGAATCTGCAGGCTCAGGCAATCCTCTCACTTTGGCATCCCAAATGCTGGGATTACAGGCTTGAGCCACCACGCCCGGCCCAGAATCCCTACTTTGCACATGTATGTTACTCTTATTAAGTGTTAAACAGTCTAAATAGGATCTTACTTACACTATTAATTTGCTTTGGAAGGTTTCCACCATATATTTATTAAATGAAAAGCTACTGACTCTATAATGCCACACACTTTGAATGATGACATCTAAACAAATGAAACGTTAATTTGTATATTTTATCTGGGACTATTCTTTAAAAAAAATTTTTTTTCATGACACTCAGGCATCCAGAAACACACAGTCATACTCACAGACCTTCAGGGGATTTTATGTATGACATGAATATTGGAGCCCTCTGACTTTGGATTCAGTTATGACTTGGAGAAAGAGATTTTCATTAAGATGATGATGATAGGCATTAGCCCAATACGTGATATTGTATGCAGACTCCTAGCAGTTACACTGTTCCTGTTTCTAAGATACTTCCCATCTCTTGGAAAGTCATTTTGCATAATGGACAAGAACACTGGATGTAACACCAAACTTCTTGAATTGAATCCTGGCTAAATAACCTTGGCAGATCACTTTACCCTCTGCACTTCAGCTTCTCATCTCAAAATGAGAATAATAATAATAGTACATACCTTGCAGTGTTATAAGGATTAAATGAGCTAATACATGCAACATGCTGAGAATTATGCCGAACACATAATAAACATTCAACAAATGTTACCTATTATTAGTATTACCTTATACAAAAATAAAACTGTTAAGACTCCTTAACCAAACTTCAGGCTTAATATTACACCCTTGAGAAATATTAATGATTGTCATTAGCATTTTATGGTCTAAAGTACTGGCAATTAATTTACAGTATGCAATTCTCCCAAACTTCTTGGCATTCCATAATATTTAAAGTCTATATGTACTCCTCCAATATTCATACACTAAAACATTTCCGTTATAGACATGCTTGATAATTTTCTCATTTTTCTGCCTTACTCAGATAAGATGCTATAATAGAAAATTCACATACCATCTCTTAAAATATGGAAATATCCAGAATATAGTAGAAAGCATTATAAGTGCTTCACAGAATAAAACTAAGGGAGGTCATTCATGGATAGCAAAGTTGTGGGAAATATAAACCTGTATGAAGATCCCAAGTTGGAATGAACAAAAATAGAAAGTTCAGATTCACAAGCAGTCTGACTTTCAGTATACTTCACTCTAAATTTTATTGAATAGTGTGGTGCCAATTGTTAATATCGGCCTCTGCACTATTAGCAATCCTTAACCATCACTCTCCCAGGAGATATTTTACCATGCTATGTAAATGGCAGGAAACATTTTTTTGATAGTATTCTTAAGGGAGTCTAAATGGCCTATTGTCCAAAAGCATTTCTCACCTACACAAATAAATAATTATTCCTACAGTATTTTCCCTTTTCTAACTCCATGTAAGTGAATAGAGAGACCCAGTTAGGATAGTTTGAATTGCTGCCCTCTTCAAATCACATGTTGAAAAATTTGATCCCCGAGGTTGAAGGTGGGACCTAAAGGGAGGTGTTTGGGTCATGGGGGTAGATCTCCCAAGAATGACTGACTTGGTGCCGTTTTGCATTAACGAGTTGTTCGTTTACATAATAGTTCTCAGAAGAGTTGATAGTTTAAAAGAGCCTGGCACTTCTCTCTCCCTCTTGCTTCTGCACTTGCCATGTGGCACGCCTGCCTGCTCACTCCTCGCCTTCCACCATGGTGGGAGGGTTCTGCAGGTCTCCCTAGAAGCAGATGCCGACACTATGTTCCAAGTACGGTCTGCAGAACTGTGAGCCAAGGTAAACCTCTTTCCTTTATAAATTACCCAGTCTCAGCTATACCTCTATAGCAGTGCAAAACAAACAAATACACTGAGAAACTTAAAGGTAGATTTGCTACTTCATAGCTTCACCTTAATAATCACAATAAAATTTTCTTAACATTAAAAAACTCAAAACAGTGGGCCATGCCATCTCAAGTAGTCTCATGATACTCTGGGAATGACAAAAGGCAGAACATCTATTTACTGCTCGAAAATGAAGCACTAGACAAAATTATTACAGTCTTCAAAGTTACATTATAGGCTGAGAGCAAAACAGAGAGCAGGAAGACTGTCTGCTGGTGTTTTACTAACTGCTCCAAGGACTGTCCTGTACTGATAATGTATCCATAATGAAAACATAACAAAATCTAGGTCTAACAGATAAACTACTTACTATAAAAGATGCATAAAATCAAGATGGCCATGGTTACACTTAGGTAACTGTGAATTTTAGCCTATCAGAGCAACTTTGCATCCTTTGTTACATTCATTAGCCTTATAAAGTTGTTACTAAAACCCCATTTGATGTACCTTATGAAGGTTCAGGCAAGAGTTGGTGCCTCTAAGGAATTTACAAGTTACTTAGAGAAATAGTAACAATGAACATGAAATCGTATCCAAATGTCTTGAGAAAAGTGGAGTAGGGAACTCCTTTTAAGAAGCAGATACAGTTTCTAGTTAAGGATCAGCCCTATCTCTGGGGTAGTGAGCCTCATCACTTCCCTAGAAAAGTTTGAGAATCACAATGGACCCATAGCTGCTGTATGCCACCTAGTCTTCTTTCCAAATTTGAATATTTATTGACATGATTCTGTTTCTGCACTACCACTGTCTGGTGTGTGGTGGGCATACAGTTTTTGTTTCTTTGTGTTTTTTTTTTTTGGTTAATAAATTTGTACATCAGGAGTAGGCACAAAGGATCAGAGTCTTTGATCTTGGGTGTTATATGTTGGATTGTCTTCCTTGGAGAGGGAGTGATTATATTTTATAACTGAAGGAGGAAAGTAATTGTTGTGACACAAAGAGTAGACTGTAGTAGACTCAAAAATTAATAAGTTTTCAAAACATTAGCTGTTTTTGTTTGCAGAAGTATTGCAAATTCCGGTTCCATTGACATTGGGTTTAGCCATGGGATTTGCTGTGCCTACCACTAAGGAAAAGATATGTCCCTATCCTACCAATGCTAGGTTTCACCATGTGACTTGCCTTGCATACCAAAAAGATATGAAATGTGCCAATTCTGAGCAAAAGGATTTTTTTTGTTTGTTTGATTGATTGTTTTTGTCAGGATCTCACTCTATTGCCCAGGCTGGAGTGGAACTGCAAAATCACAGCTCACTGTAGCCTCGAGCTCCTGGGTCAGGCAATCCTTCCATCTCAGCCTCCCAAAAAGCTGAGACTACAGGCAAAAACCACCAGGCCCTGCTAATTATAATTACTCGATTTTTTTTTTTTTTTTTTTTGTAGAGACGAGTTCTTGTTATGTTGCCCAGGCTGGTCTCAAACTGCTGAGATCAGATAATCCTTCCACTTTGGCTTCCCAAAGTGCTGGGATTGCAGGCATGAGCCACCACACCAAGCTCAGGAGCTTTGAGCAAAAGTTTGAACAGCCCCCACTAGATGCCCACCCACACACACACAAAAAAAATAAAAAATAAACAAATAAGAATGTCAATGTCCCAGGGGAAACTACCCTATCAGCTTGGGTACTAGGATGAATATTATACATAGGGAGTAACAGAAAAGTTGAGATTAACACAGCCTGAGTTAGACACAAACATTTGTTATTATAAAACACTAGAACCAGAGGTTGTTTATTACTGCAGCATAACAGACAAGGTGACAGATGTAGAGTGGTAGGCGTTTTGGTGGAAAGATACATCTTCATGTAACAGTAGCAGACATGAGTAAAGGAAAAACACAAGATGTTTTCAAGGAGCAATGAAGAATTACAACTGAATAGAACAGAAATGTTACGAAGAAATGAGGGTGTGAATATTTGTACCCAGGTCTTTTCAGGCAGTGAGAAATATGAAAACTAAGCATGGGTACTTGTTTCACGTAGTAACATTGATGGACACCCAGACCTTTAAACAGAGGTTCATAAGATGAAAATGCATGTAAGGATGATTAATTTGGCTGTTATAAGCCAGAAAAAATGATTGGGTGAAAAAGCAACAGAAATTCTGGAAAGGCTAAAGAGCTGTCATAGTAATTCCATTGTGGGCGCATGCTTGAGACTCAAATATGTGTCGCTGGTGGACATGAAGGAGGTGAAGAACAAAATAATTATTTCCAGTAAAAGTATTAAGTCCCTGGCCATGTGTTGAATATAGAGAATAAAGAAAAAGAATGAGTCAAATATGACTTTATAGACTGGGAAAATAGAAACATCACAGAAAGAGCTGGGAGAATTAGAAGAAAGAACTAATTTTGAGTAAAAATTTTATGACCTTGGAGTGGATAGGTTAATATTTTTATATTTGAAAGGAACCCTCCAGTGGAGAATTGAAAAGCTCTGTTGCCTGGGTCAGAGATCAGACCTTCTGATGATAATTTGTAAGTCACCTATACAGGGTTATTACTAAAGTCAAGAAAATAGATGAATCTTCTGAGACAAAGAGTAGAGCAAACACAAGAGAAGGTTAAGTGAGAAGCCATAATTAGGAGTCAGAAGGAAGCAGAGAAGTTATAGAATCAAGTAAGATAGATATATACTTGACATATCATACCACCGAATTGTTTTCTTTTACAAAATAAAACTTCTTTTGAACTGTTTGAAGCATGAGAAAAAACAAAAATAAAAAGTATGAAAAAAGTTCTTGGATACATTGGCTCTTAGTTTCGTTTAGTGACAAAGACAATTGTAAAGACTCACGAAGTTTAAAGATGGCATACAGTAAGCACTGGAAATCAGAGACACTGAAAAAGGAAGAAAGGAGATAAGTATAAAAATGTGTTAGATTTATTCATATCTTTTGCCCACTTTGTAATGGGGCCGTTTTTTCTTTTTGGCACATTTGAGCTCCTTATAGATCCTAGATGTTAGGCCTTTGCCTGATACACAGTTGGCAAATGTTTTTTCTCAGTCTGCGGGCTGTCTCTCCACTCTCTTGATGGTTTCTTTGGCTTTGCAGAAGGTGGTCAGTTTGGTGACATCCCACTTGTCTATCTTATCTCTTATGGCATGGACACTTGGGCTTTTGATCAGGAATTGGCTGCTAGTTCCAATTTCCATAAGGGTGTCTCCTGCATTTTCTAAGGTTTTTACAGTTTAAGATTTTTGATCCATTTAGAGCTGATTTTTGTGTATGGTGATAATCTTCTGCATGTGGTCAGCCAGTTTCACCATTCACTAATAGGTTCTCCTCTCCCCAGTGGTTGATGGTGGAGAAATTGAGGTTTTTCAAGGGTACTTGTATAATAAACATTTGTATTTTTATACCTAACCCTGAATTTTACCCCATATCTTTAAAATAATTTTTTTTAAAAAAAGATATGCATAAGGTCTTTTGTGTACCAAGAATGGATGGGATGAGGAAAATGGAAGGACTAGTTGATCATAAAGTAGGATACTGTCTCCACTCTACTTGACTCTAGGACCTGTTTAAAATAATAAAAATACCAAAATCTACTAAGTCCTATGTTGGAAGCATTGTACTGAACACTTGTCTTATATCTTAAGACATAATCATTCAAATAACCTTATTGGTCAAATACCTTTATTATTATCCCCATTTATAGGGGAAAAAAAGTCCAAGACAGTTAAAAGTAAAATGAATTAACACAGATTACCAGTAATTGACAGAACTGAGAGTCAAGTTCATGAATTTAGATTCATAACTTATACCCTAAAATGCTATTTTAGGATGGGGATAATTGATGTTGAACTTGAAACAAGGTAAAGTGAATGAGGCCATTGAAACAAGTAAATTGAAGAGACTAGCAGCTTTTTAACTACAATATAACTAAATACACATACCTGTTCTAGTGCCTGCCATTTCAAATACTGAAAAATTTCCTTATAAAATAAATCCATATATTTTAAATACAGTAAATGATTTAGTATAGCTCTTCACAATTTATGATTCACCTGTATCATCTTATTTGATCTGACCCTCACAACAAATTATGTAAAAGATAATTGGCATTCTTTCTTTTTCTTTACAGATGACAAAAAATTGAGGAGGCCGACAAGGTTAAGTTTGACAAAGGTGCCCTGTTAGAATGTTATAGAGCTGGAGCCCAGTCAGGTTTATCTTTTGACTCCAAACTCGGTGCTATTTTTACTCTGCAGATTGATCTTCTATGAAGAACCTCATTCTATTGAAAATAACAGAAGATATATATACAGACCTTTTGACAAACTTAAAGTTTCTCTAATTATTCCTGAAGAAAACATTACATAGAAATCAGAGAACTCTAACTCTCCAAAACAGTCGCTTCCCTTCTAGACTGACTTCTTTGTTCTCTGCACAGAGTCCACTTACTGTATTTAACCCAGAAATATAGATAATTAATTCACAGAGAATTCTGCAGAATTATTTCTCCATTACTTTTGATAACTACTTCCCTGAGGCAGTAATGAAGCTCTGTGCATCCTTTTCATCATGCCATCCAAGACATAGGGTATTACTTTTAACTTTGAAATGGAGCGTTGCTGGGGCTGGAAAGGAATAATCTGTCCCATGTTTCTACAAGTCACATATTTTAACAAAGTCCAACTTTTAATCATTTGTCACAATGTTGTAAAAGCTTTTCTTCAGTATTATTCTTGCTCTTAAGTTATTAGCAATAATTTCAGCTATAATTAAAAATAACATTTCAACTCCCATTTTTCAAGTAGGCATTTTACAAATTATTATTGTTTGCTTTAGCCCAGCACTGTGAAATTACCAGCAAATGTTGGGAATTTGGTCAAAACAAAATACATTATTTACTAAGAGCACTATCCAGAAAAATGAGATTCATTGTCATTGTTCTCTGTTTCCCATCCCCTCTATGATTATCTAAATAATTTAGCTTCAGATGCTACCATATTTTATTTTAGAAAAGAGATATGAAAGATTTTTTGTTTAATTAAGTGTAGATGTCTAGGTTTGATGATTAATAGTATATAAAACATGAACATCTATGAGCAGATATTACTCAGTATCTCACGCAGAGATATGCCATGCAGATGGTGCAGTGGTCCAGCTTCTAGCTTTCTCCCAGGAGGTGGCATAGGAAACCATAGCAGCATCTTATTGAAACAGTGGACTTAATATAAGGGAAAGCCAATTCAAGCCAATTCCATCACCATCATGACTTTCTTAATCATCAAGATATTAGTAAAGACGTTGCATAACTTTGTCAAAGTTAATTCATAGGTTGAAACACTATATATCATTATGGCATACCCATTCCAACTAAGATTTCCAGATGCCACCTAACTTATTATAGAACTTCTCCACATTCATGACCACACTCTATGAATTGTTTTCTTAATTAGCTCATTAGTTCTTTATATTATTTCCTTATACATGTGCAGCATAATTCCCAGAAGAATACAATAATCTAGGTAGAGCTGCACTTGAGAAAGGTTTACAGACTCTGGAATCATCTCAGAATGGTCTAGTGGCAACTATGGGAAGAAAACGTGGTGCATGTTATTATTGCAGACTCCGGATCAACTTGGGAGTCAGCAGGAAGATGAACCATTTCACTTCTGCAAGGCAAAAGAGTCTCTGTGCTGAAACAGCCTACTGTGAATAGAAAATTCATACCAACTGAAACTGTTTACAAGTGCATTTGGATTAGTGTGTCATCAATTAAAATGCAAATAGCCTGGAACAATTACGGGATCAAAACCATACTGGAAAAAACCCCTTCAATTAGATTACTTTTTACCCCTTACAGAGAACAAAATTCATCCATGCTGAGGAGAGTTAAGCATCAGACTTCCAAGGATCTTGAAAAGCAAGCAGTTTTGTATTTGATGCGTTAGGCAAGAGTAAACCACCAGACCTTCTTGTGGAAAAGTGAAAAATAATGTTTAAGGAAAGTCCGTCAATGAGGTTTGTGGGATATGGATTAGATCATGACAAAGTAATGGGCAAGGATGACCTCAAACCTATTTGATGGTGGCCTCTGCTTTGTCACAAACTTAGTATGTGATTATGAACAATTACCTTGTTTCTTAGTCTCAGTTTTATTGCCTCTAAAATCATGGTTTTAAGTTAGTTTTAAAATTTCTTCTAGCCCAGATTAAAAATCAAAATAATCATCATAATAGAATCAGAAAACTACAAACACTTAAAATTAGAGCATATCTCAGTGATCATTTTACCTCCTACTCAGGTTAGGAATTCTTCAATATAATTGATGAAATAATCCAGTAAAAGATTAACTCTGAGAAGAAGCTCTCTGTTATACACTGCCGTTTCCACTAAAAAAAAAGAGGTAAGAAAATACCATGGTCAACTGCTGGGAATCTGGAGTTGGATTCCTGCTTGCTAGCTGAATGATTTTTGGAAAGTCATTTAATCTCTATAAATCCAATTTCTTCCTTTGTTAAAAATTATATTATTATTACTATTGCTATTATTGACAAAGACTTTCTCTTTGACCAAATTTTAATCAGGCTCCTCCTAGCACACTTCAACTGTGCTTGCCCTTGCTGAGTTCAGTTTTAGCAAGAACTCTGCTAAGTTAGTTTAATAAAAATCCCCCTACTGTTGATATAGAATAATCCTCACTATCTGATCAAATTCCTCATCCTCACCTTTGATATCTGATCATCCTGACCTGTCTTTAGCAGAAATTTTGTGAAGTTACTTAAGCAAGGATAGTCCTGCCCTTGATGTCTCCTCCTAGTGATTTCCCATCCATTGAACCCCTTACTTAGCTCTGTGGCAGTTGGGTCACACTCTGTCAAAAAAATACTGACACGAATCGGGGTTTTCTCTCACCTTGAATTTTTGCAGTTGGTTATTTTTTTTTTAAGAACTAAATCCAAGATTTAATAAAAATAACAGGATGAAATTATTCAGGATAGGTTTCCAAAAACGATTTTTCCAACTACCTGATTAAATCATGATGGACATGTGTCTTTTGAACTGAGTCTTGAGAGAGAAAATGGACATCATAAGATGAAGAGTGGATATTTTTAATGGCAGGATGGGAAAAAGAAAGGCATGGAAATAGGAATTAGCACATAGCTTACGAGTAATGAGGAAGAAAAGTAACTAATGTTAAATTAGGTTTTAGTTGAAATATTGCTTTCTTTGAGAAATGTACCTCCCACCCCTGAAACTGAGGGATTTGTCTCTAAAGCACCATATACCCCAATTACTCCAGAATTTTAACTGTATTTTTTTCAAGATGTGTTATTTTTCTAGGACATAAAAACAATTTATTGGGGAGGATTTGAGAGGACAGAAGACATTTGATCTGAATTTTACATCTATCTATATCTATATATTTCATTGTGACACATAATAAAAATTTCCCTCTCTTCCTATCAATTTCACTTCCCAGAAATAACTATTGTAATCTATTTGTCTGAGTTCATTCCACTTTCAGGCTGTAAGCTCCTTCGATATGTAAAGTGAATTACGGTCAGGGTTGTTAAATCCATGATTAAAGACGTCTATATGAAGATGAGATACTCTAAGCATTAAATCTTACCAAGCAACATTTCAATATGTAGTCAGTATTACATGTAATATAGAAATAATGCAAAAGGGTGAAAAGAATTCTCCCTATTAAGGAAAAAAATGATTCATGACACTTGTTAAAGAATGATAGGGCAGACTTTATCTAGGACTGTTGTAACAGGTAAAGGGACGATAGCAATGGGATTTTGCAGTAGGGGAAAGAGATTGGACTCAATTTGGAATACAATGAGAAAAAGTGGGGATTTGTAGCCACAGGTCAGTGTTATAGGTCAGTGAGTAGAAAATTACTGAGAGGAAACATCCAGTGTACAAGAGGATTTGGGATCTGACAAGATTCCTGCAGAGGGGAGGTCAGCTGTCATCTGAGGGGTGGTGGAGAATGAGCAGAGTAATCAGATATCAGAGATAAGAAACTGTGGTTAAACCAACTTCATAGAATTTTTGCTAAAACTGGACTCTTGGGGACATGTCAAAGGATGGCGTAAAGGTAAAAAAGAGCACAGAAGACTACATGAAAGACTTGACAGTAGCGGGTCATTGCCAGGGGAGGAAGGAAGAGGGTAGGCACATAACACTAATAAGGGTAACTGATCCCAAACCAAGTGAAGTGAGGACAAATGGGAGGCCCAAACTTCACCTGTACCTAACTCTGAATTATTATTATTGCACCTAATTATCATTATTATTATTGTACCCCACATCTTTAAAATGAAAAATAAAAAAAGAGCTCAGAGGATCCTGACTAAACTTTGGTCAAGGAGAGAATCTTTGTCTTCCCTCATAGCACAATTACTAGACAAGTAAGTATATGTTTTGGTTTGGAAAAAAGAAACAAATTGGTTGGTACAAACTAAAAAATTCTGATGCCATGTAGATTTAAAAAAAAATTGCTAGGAGAAAGAAGCTTAAGTTTCACCATGATAGAAGAATTTTGCCTAAAGACCCAGTGTTGTTAGCCTTTTGTGCAACTCACCAGCATGCAACAGCACTAAAAATGAAAACTGGATTTAACTATAGCAACAAACATCATCACGTAGGGTAGACAGAACAAAAGTAACCAGGAGAACAAGCTTTAGAAATGATAAAAGCTCAGTATCTTGGCAACCTTTTTTGTTGGGTTATTTTTAAAAAATGGATAATATTGTGTTCTATTTCTAATTTATTCAGCTACTTGCTGAATGATAGCAATGTTACAACCGCAGAAACTGTATGTCATCTTGACATTGTACGTATTTCTTAAACACAGTAATACTTTTATTTTTCGTATTTAGCTCTGCTGTAGTGGGAAGAAACCCTTCAAGTGGTGTTTAACTTGCTTACCTCGACTATGCTGCCTTGCTGACAAGCTACTATTTTGTAATATCCTTTTTATAATTTTGAGACATAATTTAGTGCTCAGTGTTTCTATCAGAGAAAGATCTGAGAAAATATGACTTCAGTGTCCCTGTGTCAGCCAGGAATATCTTTAAAAGAACACCCTGGGATTAAATTTATTAATCTAGAAATGTCTGTGAAATATACTTACTATGGTACAAAGCCATATGTATAGAAAGGATTACTTCAACGTAATGAAACACTTAATAAGCCGGGCTCGGCGGCTCAGCCTGTAATCCTAGAGCTTTGGGAGGCTGAAGTGAGTGGATTGCCTGAGCCCGTGGGTTCGAGACCCGCTTGGGCAACTTGGTGAGACCTCATCTCTACAATAAGTCAAAAAATTAGTTGGGTGTGGTAGTGTGCACCTGTAGTTCCAGCTACTTGGAAGGCTGAGGCCGAAGGATCACCGGAGCCCAGCAGGTCGAGGCTGTGGTGGCCGGAAGCAGCCGACAGAGTAAGACTCCAACTCAAAAAAAAAAAAAAGAACATAGACCTAGCCACAGAATAGAAAAACAAAGACAAGCTTTTATAAGTGCTTTTTATTTCTTCATATGGCTTTGAGCTACTATCTGATGTCCTTTAATTTTTACCTGAATGATTCCTGTTAGCAGGTCTACTAGTAAAGAAATTCTGTACCTTTTGTTATCTGAGAATGTCTTAATGTCTTCATTCTTGGATAATAGTTTTGCCACACATGAAATTCTTCATTGACAGTTGTTTTTTTTCTTCTAAAAATGGGAAATCAACCATTATCTTATTAAGAATCTCTTGTATGTGATGACTTGCTTCTCCATTGCTTTCATTGTCTTTGGCTTTTGATGGTGTGGCTATAATATACTTTAAATTTATCCTCTTAAGAGTTCATTGAACTTCTTGGATATACAGATGCACTTTCATCAAATTGGGACTTTTTTAACCTATTTCTTTAAACATTCTCTCTGGTCCTAGACATCTATAACATATGTTAGTCCACTTGATGGTGTCCTGCAGGTCCCTTAGACTCCATGTACTTTTTTTCATTTTTTTTTCTGTTCCTCATACTGCATAATTTAGACTTTTCTATCTTCAAGTCTACAGGGTCTTTCTTCTGTGTGCTAAAATTTGTTAAACCTCTCTAATGAGTATTTTATTTTATTGTACTTTTTAATTCTTAAGTTTCAGTTTGGCAGCCTTTTATTCTGTCTCTTTATTGATACTCTTATTTTGCTCATACTTTGTTTTTTGATTTGCTTTAGTTTTTTGAACATAATATAAGACAGTGGTTTAAAGTTTTTGTCACCTAGGCTGTATGGTATAGCCTGTTGCTTCTAGGCTACAAACATGTATAGCATAATTACTGTGCTAAATACTGTAGGCTATTGTAACACAATGGTGTTTGTGTATCTAAGCATAGAAAAGTAAAATAAGGCTGGTAGTGGCTCATGCCTGTAATTCCAGCACTTTGGGAGGCTGATGTAGGAGAATCATGTGAGACTAGGAGTTTGACCAGCCTAGGCCACATAGTAAGACCCTGTCTCTACAAAAAATAAAAAAATTAGCCAGGCATGGTGCGTGTACCTGTAGTCCCCAGCTACTTAGGAGGCTGAGGCAGGAGGATAGCTTGAGCCTGGGAGTTTGAGGCTGTAGTGAGCCGTGATCATGCCACTGCATTCCACCTTGAGTGACAAAGTAAAACCCTGACTAAAAAAAAAAAAGTAAAAGTATGGTATAAAAGATTTTTTAAAAAGGTACATCTGTATAGATATTTACCCTGAATGGAGCTTGCAGGACTGGTAGCTGCTCTGGGTTAGTCAGTGAGTGAGTGAATGTGAAGGCCTAAGATATTACTGTACACTACTCTAGACTTTATACACATGGTACACTTAGATTAGACTACATTTTTAAAAATTTCTTAAATGATAAATTAACCTTAGTTTACTGTAACTTTTACATTATAAACTGTGTTTTTTAACTTTTTGACTCTGTTGTAATAACATTTAGCTTAAAACACAAACACATTGTACAGCTGTACAGAAATATTGTCTTTATATCTTTATAAGCTTTTTTGTTTTAAAAATATTTTTATTACTTTTTAAACACTTTCGTTAAAAACAAAGACACAAACACACATATTAGCCTATGCCTACATAGGGTCAGGATCATAAATATCACTGTCATCTACTTCTACATCTTGTCTGAAGCTCTTGGGCTCAAGCAATCTACCTACCTCGGTCTCCCAAAGTGCTGGGATTATAGGTGTGAGCCACCGCGCCTGGCCACATCTTGTCTTACTGGAAGGTCTTCAGAGTCGTTCATGCAGCTGTCATCTTTTATGGTAACAATGTCCTTCTTCTGGAGTATCTTCTGAAGGACCTGCCTGAGGCTGTTTTACAGTTAACTTTTTTTAAATAAGTGAAGTACACTCTAAGATAATGATAAAAAGTACAGTATAGTAAATCTATAAGCCAGTATTATAGTCAATTATTATTATTAAGTGTTATATACTGTGCATAATTGCATATGTATACTTTTATCTGAATGGCAGCAGAGTAGGTTTGTTAATACCAGCATCGCCACAAACATATACCTAACGTGGTATGCTGCAGCATCAAGATGGCTATGCGATCACGAGGCAATAGGAATTTTTCAGATCCATTGTAATCTTATGGGGCCACTGTTGTTTTTGCAGTCTGTTGTTGACCAAAATGTTGTTATATGGCACACGACTATCATTGGTTTCTATTTTTTATCCATTCTTTTAATTGGCAACTTTAATTCATATAAGCTCACTATAGATATTGATATATTTGTATAGCTGGTCCCTACTCCCTACTTAGTGATGATTTGACTTTTTACCCAGGCTAGCATGCAATGGCATGATCACGACAATCATGGCTCACGGCAGCCTCAACATCCTGGACTCAGGTGATCTTTCTACTTCAGCATACTGAGTAGCTGAGACTACAGGCATGTGCCATCATGCCTGGCTAATTTTTTTTATTTTTTGTAGAGACAAGGTTTTTTACAGTGTTGTTCACTCTGATCTCAAACTCCTGGGCTCAAGCAATCTGCCCACCTCGGCCTCCCAAAAGTGTTGGGATTACAGGTGTGAGCCACAACACTTGGCACATTTGACTTCTGATTTTTCAACTTTACAGTGGTGTAAAAGTAGTATGTATGCAGCATAAAGTGTAATTTGAACTCTGAATTTTGATTCAGTTTCTTGATAACTTTATTATAAAATTGACTTTGTGTTCAATTATTTTGCCCAACTGTAGGCTAATGTAAGTGTTCTAAGCACATTTCAGATAGGCCAGGCTAAACTATGATGCTTGGTAGGTTAGGTGTATTAAATGCATTTTTGACTTTATATATATATATATTTTTTTTTTTATTCATTTTTATTAGAGTTGGGGTCTCACTCTGTTGCCCAGGCTGGAATGCAGTGGCACAGTCACAGCTCACTGCAGCCTCAAACTCCCGGGCTCAGTCACTCTTCCCTCCTCAGCCTCCCAAGTAGCTGGGGCTACAGGCACATGCCACCACGCCCTGCTCATTTTTTTTATTTTTTGTAGAGATGAGGCCTTGCTATGCTGTGTAGGCTGGTCTTGAACTTCTGGGCTCAAATGATCCTTCCACCTTGACCTCCCAAGGTGCTGTGATTACAGTCATGAGCCACCATGCTTGGCCTGACTTACAGTATTGTAAGCCTACAATGGATTTACCAGAATGTACCTCACCATAATTCAAGGAGCATCTGTATTTGTTTCTGTTTCATCCTTAGTTTTGTCTTTTTTAAAAAAAATTAGTCTGTAAGTTATGTACTTTATTTATATTATTTTGTGATTACCTTGGAATTTTACCATGCGTGTGTGTGTGTGTGTGTGTGTGTGTGTGTGTATTAAACTTAAAGGCCAAAACATACCTACATTTTGTCTACCTCTTTGGAACAGTAAGAACTTCAGAACACTTCAACTCTGGTCCTTTCCCCGACTTACATGCTAATATTCTCCAATATTTTGGTCTCTGTGTATATGTGTGTATAGTATAATGCACACACAAAAATGTACAAAACATCACACATAATAGGTAGCCACCTCTCAGGTTGAAAAATAGATCACCACCAATGTATTAGTCTCCTAGGGCTACCATAGTAAAGTATTATAAACTGGGTGGCTTAAAACAACAGAAATGTATTGTCTCACAGTTCTAAAGGCTAGATATGTAAAATCAAGCTGTTGACAGGGCCATGCTTCCTCTCCTAGCTTCTGGTAGTTACTGTTGATTCCAGGCATTCTTTGATGTGTAGATGTATCACTCTAATCTCTTCCTCCATGTTCATGTGGCCTTCTACTCCCTGTGTGTCTGTCTTCACATGGAGTTTTCTTCTTCTTATAAGGACACCAGTCATATTAGGTTAAAGCTCATCCTAATTACCTCATCTTACCTTGATTATACTTCCAAAGGCCCTATTTCCAAATTAGGTCACATTCACAGGTACCAGGAGCTAGGGCGTATCTTTTGTGGGGGACACAATTCAACCCATAAAAGCCAGTAGCCTAGAAGTATCCCTCTTGTGCCTTATTCCAGTTACTTCCCCTGCCCTTTCCACAGGTTAGTAACCACTATTGTGACATGAAACACTATAGTTTACTAGTACTTGATTTTGAACATTATCTAAATGGGCTTGTGTAAACCATCACCGTCCAGTAGAACTTTCTGTGGTAATGAAAATGTCCTGCATTTGCACTGTCCTAGGGTTGCCACTGATCACATATGGCTTTTGAGCACTTGAAATGTGACTTGAGGATCTGAATTTTAAGTTTTATTTAATTTAAATATAAATAATTACATATAGTCAAGAGTCCATCATATTGGACAACACGGGTGTGTGCTTTATTCACTTGTGTCTGGTTTCCCTCAATTAACATTACTTTAGAGATTCATCTGTGTTTTAGCATGTAGCTTTGGTTTGTTATTTCCAGTACCAAATAATAGTCAATTCTGTGTATTTACCATAATTCATTTATTCTGTTATTTATAGACATTTGATTTGCTTGTATTTTTTGGTTGTTACTAGTAAGTTCTACTGTGAACATTCTTGTACATGTCTGTTGCTGCATGTGTGTCCTTATTTCTGGGAATATATACTTAGGAGTGGAATTGCTTATGTTTAACTTGAGTAGATAGTACCAAACTATTTTTCCAAAGTGGTTGTGCCAATTTCTTTCATTTCAGTAGTGTATATGAGTTCCCATTGATCCACATCCTCACTAGTTATTGAAATCACTCAATCTTTTTAAATGTTAGCTACTCTGATTAAAATGTATGTACTGGCATTTCTTTGTGGTTTCATTGTCTCACAGTTCTAAAGGCTAGACATGTAAAGTCTAGTAATTTACATTTTTCTGATGAGTAATGTTTATTGGCTATTTAAACTTAATCTTTTGTGTATGACTTTTACATTTTTCTATTGAGTTATCTTTTGTTTTTCTGGGTTGAAAATCTATTAGATTTTTCTGGGTACATGTTCCATGTATTGCAGATTTTTTTCCACTCTGTGACTGCCTTTTTGGTCATTGGATAGTGCCTTTTGATGGGAAAAGTAACTTCAGTCCAGTTTGCCATTCTTTTCTGTAGTGTTTTTGAATCCTGTTTAGTAAATTTTTGTCTTCCAGAAGCATATTTGTTTAGACTTTCACAATTAGATATATAGTATATCTGAAACTTATTTTTGTGTATTCCTTAAGGTATGGATAATATTTCATGTATTTTCCATATGGTCTATCAGTTGACCTTCCACCATTTATTAAGCACAACTTTTCCCACCTTTGTGTGGTGCTACCTTTGTCATAAATCAAGTTGTCCACATATGCATGGTCTGTTTTTGAGCTGTCTCTTACTGTTCCTTTGGGCACTAGTACCATAGTGTTAATTACTGTAACTTTATAATAAGTTTTCAAATCTTAGACAAGTCTGGCCATCTTGTTTTTCTTTGGTAAGAGTGTCTTGACTTTTCTTTGCATTTCCTCATCCCTTTGAATTCATCTTAGGGCAACTCACTGATCCTAGAATGTAGCTCTAATTTAATATAGTTTATACTAGCTTGTGGTACTTTTAATTACAGACAATGTTACACCAGTGCCCCCACCCAGAGGAAGATGCAGTTGTATCTTAGGGGAATCACTGGTGCCTATAAAGTAGGCACTGAGAGACTGTGGACCAGATCGGCTATTGTAAATCTGGTGTGAGAAGCTAGTGAAGGCCAAAAATTGACACCAAATTACCCTTCTGGATTTTAGCAGCATTTCCCGGAAAGAGATGGAAAAAGACCTGTGGACCCATTAATGTCTGTCTCGTTTTGCTGCCCCAGTATATAATGAGCATTCAATAAAGATTTGTTAAAGGAGTGGGCATACATCTACATATGGTATATATTATATGCTTCTCAGATGACATTTATGTAACTATGAGTTTTACTCTTTGCCTTAGATGTTAGAATGCTTAATGCTGAATTTACTCCCAGCTTTGAGATTTAATTGACAAATAAAATAGCTAAATTTTTAATAGCCTGTGAAATTTTGCCATTTCATGGTGTTGCCTTTCTGTTTCTCTTTCGAGTGTTATATGCATCACCTTAAGTCTTTTAGGAAATAAGTGATATAGTTTTATTTTGTTTTGTTTTAATGTCGAAACAAGTGATTACCTGTCAGTGATTAAAAGTTTGTTGATTTTCTGCATCCCTAAATGGAAGTAACTTGCAGGTTCCTTAATACATTAAGTTCATATACATTTAACATTTGATTCACGATCCTATCTAGACTCTCATATTTCAGAATACTCAAATTTTAATAAACTGCCAAGTTATCCTGAGTTTTTCCACCTTGATTTTCCTTTCCTTCTTAAAAAGATGAATATAGTTGATGAAACTTACATAATGCACATGTTGAATAATTTTTGCCCTAAGTATTAAAATTCTATATATTTTTTAATGCAGATGTGGAATTAGAAGAAGCTATTAGAAGAAGTCTTGAGGAAATGTAATTAAAGATATTACCACACAACAGCAAGTGACCTTGAAGAGACTCAGGATAAAGAATTATTGACTTTGTTTTCTAAAGGGGACCAGAAATCCACTAGTCAAAATGTATTTGAAAACATGTTTTTGCTTTCGTATGTTCAAAATAGGGTATTTACTTTGTATTTTTGTGCTATTGTGCAAAAATGTACAGAGGGAATAGAATACATACTAATGCAAATATAAATCATGTATTCCGATATAAGTGTCACAGTTTCCCAGTTAACTTTGAATTCATATATTTAGGTTAAAAAGATTTTTAAAAAAAGAAAGCTCTTGAAAGTTGTTTGTTTCCCAAATAGCATTAGTTCCTTAATTTTATTTGTAATGTCCAGATCATTCTACTTTATTTTTTTAGGAGTGAAATGAATATAAATAAAGCTGCCATGGGTCAATTTTTTCATAAATTTTACTTCTCATGTGGCACTATTATATAATGTCCTTGAGGTCTTTGTTTATGATGACTAGAGGAGGGTAATGGAAATAGATGACAAATTTTACAAGTGATGTTCTTTGTGGGTATCACAGAAATGTATATTCTTGCTTATAGCAGCACATTACTAAAAAAAAAACCTTAATTTAAAAAAAAATTAAAATGAAACCTTTTCCATTCCTTTTATCTGCTTAAACTTTTATGCGACTTGTATGATCTCCTGTTTAAAAGGAATGATGTCAAACTACTTGCATAAAATTAAACTTATTTTCAGTAATAGTCCTTTTTTATATATTTGTGTAAACATAATATTCTTCAGAAAATAATGTTGAAGGTCTACTCAGGAATAATCTTCCTTAACTCTTTAAAATTTTTATTTGATATGTAGTATCTTCAATTTCATTATTCATTGAATTGTCGGTTTCTTACATTTGATATTACATATTTAATTCTTAAATATTGAGGCCCTCTTGTGAGTCATAAAAAGTACTACCTAAGTAGAAGGCTAAGAAGGGCTTGCCATACTATCTTTTTGTGTATGTTTCATGTTATTTGACCAGAAATGTCTTATCCCTGAAAATTTTGAGTAGTAATTATTTACCAAACTTAAAAATAATTTCTATAAATGTAAAGCTTTTCTTTATATTTAAGACAAAAAGGTATCATGACAAAAAGGTATCATGGCCTTCTGAAAGACTAGATATTTCAGTGTGAAATGGAATTACTTGGGTTTTTTTTGTTACTGTAGTTTGTCAATCCACATTAGATACCAATCTGTGTTTTGTTTTGTTTTTTTTCTTTAGCTGTCACTTGTGTTCCTCTCTACTTGCATTTTTTTTTAAAAGTAGACACTGTGGCTTGAGAATTTGCCAATCATCTTTCCAAAGTGACTACATTGTGCTTTTACTTTTTATGTTAAAGTGATCAAGCAAGGTTTTAGAAGGTGGTCACTGAGCGGTAATTTACACACCACTGCAGGGCTCACTAAGTAATGAGGAGCAGAAAGGGCATTCTGCAAGGTGGTTAAGCAGATGTGGGGCAAGAGGAGATAGCAGCCTTTTGCCTGAGTCCACACACAGGTGTGATGTACACTGACTCTGTATGAAGAAGCTTTTGTGGTGTGTGTGGTGGAGAATAACTGAAGCTTTTGATATGACAAGAAAGGGACAATTCATCATGACATAAGAAAAGGTAATTGGGTTGTTGAGTGTTTTAATTAATAATTGTCACTGATTATATTTCTACTTGTTAAATAATTATAAAAATTATTTCATAATTTCACCTTAGACACGAGGAGATGTAATCACTGTATGACATTAGAGAAAGTTATATGGATGTTATCAAAAGTAAATGTTCTAACATTGACAAAAATGCTTATCTTTTCATTACATCATTCATTCATTCACAAAGTATTTATTGATTACCTACATGTGCCAGTGATTGTTCTAAGCACTTGGGATATACCAGAGAGGAAAACAAAGCCCTCACCCCTTTAAAGCACACATGGAGAGGCAGAGGGGTTGGACAGTGTTAGATAGTAAGTAAGCAAGTAAAACTGCATATCCGGTGGTGACAAATGTAATAACGTAAAAGAAAGAAGGGAATGGAATAAATAGTGCAGTGACAGAGGATGGGGGAAGCTTGCTATTTTTAACAGGGTGACTAGGAAAGATCTTGGTGAACTTGAGTAAAAACCTGAAGAAGGCGAGGGAATGAACCATGCAAATATATAGGGAAGAGAGTTCCAGGTAGAGGAGGAGAAGGTCTGGAAGGGAGTTTGGAACATTAAAGGAAGAGCAACAAGGCTAGGGCAGGTGGAGAAGGATGAGCTAGGAGAGTCATAGGAGATGAAGTCCTTTAGGCTTTTCTAAGGAGCCATAGAAGGTTTCTGAGAACAAGTGGTGTGATCTGCCTTATTGGGATTACTGGAGTTGCCGTACTGAGACATGTACATGGGGGCCAAGAATAGAAGCAGGGAGACCAGAGAGGAAGGTGTTACAGCACTCCAGGTGCAGATTGACCAGGTACCTTGGACCAGAATGGTGGCAGTGGAACTGGGAGGGATCCAGATATATTCTGAAGGTGGAATTGTTGGGATGTACTAACGGGTTGGACCTCAGATGTGAGAAAATGAGACCGGGATGATTCTAAAGTCACTTCATAGACTTTGAACGATTCATTCGCAAAGTGGGTTTGGATTTCAAGTTTGTGTCATGATGCAATAAAATACTTTAAATGAGATCAAATAACCTCCTACACCAATAGTTAATTAGGATTTAGAATTAGTTCAGAGAGAATTGGAATCCAGGCTTAAGGGCCTCATCTCTGTTCAAGTATTTAAATGGCTTTGATCTCTGATGAAAGGTTGTAGTTCAGCTTTAAACTGTTATTATCTGTCATTTTCTGTGCCCTGTGCATTTTCATCCTTGCAGTATGAGGCACAGAGCTATCTTGAGAGGGAGCAAAGCACAACTTTTTAAATAGGAAAATCTTTGTATTATCAGTCCTCCTCCAGCTTTTACTGACCTTTATGGTGTCGACCTAAGGGCTGACTGCATCTTTTTATTGTGAGCAGAATTTTTAAAAGATGAGTGTGAACTGACCTTCTTAATACCGATTGTCTCACTCAGATTCCAACATAAATAATTTTTAATAGGAAAAAAATTAAAACCCTTCATTAGAAGGGATGGGCATGAAGTAGATGCACCTTGCTGCCCACATCTAGGCAGGATCGCGTTTTGAAGGAGTGGGAGAGAAAACGCAACCCCGCCTGTCCTCTCTTCAGTGTTGTCCAGGCTTCGGTGATTCCCCGCTCAGGAGGGAGTGGTAGGAACAGGCCGGGTCGGGAAGTGTAGACGCCTGGCGCTGTTCCCAAAAGGGACCTTTCCCACGTCCGAGGACTGGCCGTCGTCGTTCTGACGACGGGGGTGCGGGGCCAGACTAAACGGAGCCACCGCGGGCGACACACCACAGCCCGCCGAGCGCCGGGGCGCCTCGCG
This sequence comes from Tarsius wallacei, assembly GCA_963574415.1. Classification (NCBI taxonomy): domain Eukaryota; kingdom Metazoa; phylum Chordata; class Mammalia; order Primates; family Tarsiidae; genus Tarsius; species Tarsius wallacei. The sequence goes on from CAUYQG010053817.1 coordinate 56,633, forward strand.
TGGCGGCGGTGGGGGGCCCGGAGCGCCGGCGGCTTCGGGGCTGCGCGGGGCGGGGCCTCGCGGCCGGGGAGGGGCGGGGTGTGCGCGGGCCGCCCGGGCGCCGGGCGGCAGAAGGCGCGCCGCCCCGCAGGTGCTCGCCTTTGCGCGCCGCGCTCGCGGAGTCGCGGAGTCGCGGAGGCCCGGGCCCCGCGGCGCCGCCCCCGCCCTGCCCCGGCCGCGCGGCCCGGGGCGG
>CAUYQG010053819.1:0-15291 GCA_963574415.1 Tarsius wallacei
AAAAGAAAAAAACAAACAACTCCATTACAAAGTGGGCAAAAGATATTAATAGACACTTCTCAAAAGAAGACATATAAGCCTCCAACATTTACATGAAAAAATGCTCATACCCACTAGTCATCAAAGAAATGCAAATTAAAAGCATACTGAGATACCACCTAACTCCAGTCAGGACGACCATCATCAATAACTCAAAAAAACAACAGACGCTGGAGAGGATGCGGCAAAAAGGGAACACCTCTACACTGTTAGTGGGAGTGTAAACTAGTACAACCTCTGTGGAAAACAGTGCTGCGATTCCTAAAAGACCTAAAAATTGACCTCCCATATGACCCTGCAATTCCCCTATTGGGAATATACCCAGAAGAACTCAAATCTCTCTATGAAAAAAGATACCTGAACACGCATGTTTATTGCAGCGTTATTCACGATAGCAAAAACATGGAACCAACTGTGATGCCCATTGAAAGAGGACTGGATTTTTAAAATGTGGTACATATACATGATGGAATATTATACAGCCACAAAGAAGGACAAAATTATGAACTTCACAGCAACTTGGATGGACTTACAGGCTATAATACTGAGTGATCTATCACAGAAACAAAGAACCTAGTATCCCATGTTCTCACTTATAAGCAGACCTTTAACAACTATCATAATACTATAAGAAATGGATTTGGCAGTAGTGGGAAACTACCAGGGAAGGGTGGGAGCAGGATTGGCAATAGTGACAAACTGACAGTGAGGAGGAATACACCTCATTAACAAGGGTACCTGCATAATGACCATGTGTATACCTAACCCTGAATTGTACCCCACATATTTAAAATAAACATTTTTTAAACTATTAATAAGATTCCAGCATTTAAATATAAAGAATTGAAGGCATACTTTTCAAAAGAGTGTATGAAAATTGAATCCATAAGAAATTATCATTTGTCAGTAGCATTGCTCTGTCACTTCTATCCAAAAATTGTTAGAAGATTAAGGCATTGAGTAGATAGAGTTCCAGGTTTTATGGCAAAACAATTTGAAATTAGCTTTCAGATGTTCCCCATTTTACCAATTTGTAAAAATGAGCACTACCTCTTGAAAATACAAGATTCATTAATCAAATATGCTGTGCAAGAGCAGAAAAAATGTCAAAGAATAGAATATTTTGATGTTGAAATCCCACATGGTTCTTTTTATTTTTTTCTTTTAGGAGAAAAAACTAAATCTGTTTTTTCTAAAATTCGTCTCCATTGACATATTTATTGTCACATTGAGAAATGTAGGTACTTAGGTCTTTAGTAATCCAGCTAACCCTAATATTCCAGGGTTTGGTAAAAGTATTGAGAACTAGAAAGAAAAAAAATTTATGAACTTATACATTCAAGTCTAATATCCTTGATCAGTGATTCCATAGCATCTCCTTGAATGCCACCAGCTATAGGGAGTTTATTATCCTCCAAAGGCATACATATTATGGCTTTCTTTATACTGGGAATATTTTTTATTACTCCCACTCATGAGCCCTCTAGGACCACTTGGAGATAGCCTAACCCCATCTTACAGGATAACCTTTGAAAATGTTGGCAGTACTAAATACACCCAGACAGGTCTATTTTCCCCTCCAACAAGACCTTGACTTTTAGCTCTTACCCTCAGGGAATGGTTTTCAAAACCCTTTATCCCTTAGATAAGATGTCAATTTGTCAGGGCTTTTTGACAACTGAATTGTAGAAACAATTCTACCGTTGCTGTATAACTAGGAAAGACAGAAAAGTATATTCTCCCTTTTATTCTTTGGAAGAAATAAAGAACCGCAATTAGAAAATTAAAGGATTATAGAAAGAGGATATTAATGCCGTAAGTGAAAACTCTGTGCAGGTTGGCTAGGATAATGTCTGCAGAAAAATGTAGTCAGAACTCCTATCTGCTCAATATTCCTATTTTGTCCTCTTTCTTCTTATACCCTTTTCTTTAAGAAACCCATTCTATGGGGTAGAATTGAGGCTTCCTTCCTCCCACTTTGTGTGTGATTTAGTTTGTCCAACAATAATACCCCAATCCTAGCTCAGAATTGATTCAGGGATTGCCATACACTCTACATCTGGCAAATCTTTTCTTCGATTTTACTGGCACCATTAAAAAAAAAAAAGCATTCTTGTTCTAAAACACCATAGTCTTGAAGAATTATATAAACCTGGAGCTGTTGGAGGCTATGGTTTGAAGTGTCAATGTGGCTAGGCCACAGAACCCAGATGGCTGATTAATAATTATTCTAGATGTTTCTGTGGAGATATTTTAGATATGATTAACATTTGATTTTCTACAACAATTACAATCTATCTGAAAAAGAAATCCATAAAAATATCCTATTTGCAATAGCATCAAAAATAAAATACTACAAATAAATTGAATCAAGAAAAAGAAAAATGTATACACTGAAAACTATAAAACATTAATAAAGGAAATTAAAGAAGACACAAATAAGTGCAAAAATATTCTCCGTTCATGTATTGGAAGAACTAATACTGTTAAAATGTCCACTACACAAAACGATATACTTTGCAATGCAATCTCTAGCAAAACTCCAGTGGCATTTTTCACAAAATAGAAAAAGGATAACTCTAAAATTTGTATAACATCACAGAATACCATGAAAACGGATAATCAAGAGAAAAAAGTTAGAAGTATCATACTTTCTAATTTCAAATTATAATACAAAGATAGATATATCTATAATAGAATAACAATCATAAAGTATATTCCTACTAATAATGGTTATCACAGAATGAAAGAAAAAAATGGAAGCTAGCATCTTAGTGTTCATTTTAGGTAGTAGTTTTTACTTTAAAATCATGTGTTTCTTGATTATAAATAAAATTAAATCTGAATTATAAAAGTCAAAATGACATAAACTAACCTAAAAAATAATATAGTACTAGCATAAAAATGGATACACAGACCAATGGGACAGAATAGAGAACTTAAAAAACTCAAGCTTATATGGTCAACTTATTTTTGAGAAGCCCACCAAGAAGACACAATAGGGAAAGGAAAACCTCTTCAATAAATAGTGTTGTGAAAACTGGATATCCACATTCAAATGAAGGAAATGTAATACTTATCTTACACCACACATAAAAATTAACTCAAAATGAAAAGAAGGACCTAAGAATAATACTTGAAACTGTAAAACTCTTAGAAGAAAACACAGGGGAAAATCTCCATAATTAGTCTTGGTGATAATCTTTTGTGCATCAAAGTTCAGACAACAAAAACAAAAATAAACAAATGAGACTACATCAAACTAAAACTTCTGCACAACAAAGAAAACAATGAAATGAAAACAAAAACTGTGAATTTGGAGAAAATATTTGCAAACCACATTCGTAAGAAGGGGTTGATATCCAAAATGTATAAGGAAACCATACAACTCAATATCAAGAAAACAAATAACCCGATTAAAATGAGAATAGACATTTCTCAAAATAAAACATACAAATGGACAATAAGTATATGAAATAAAAAGTTCAACATCACTGATCATCAGATAAATGCAAATTAAAACCACAATGAGATATTATCTCATACCTGTTAGATTAATTATTAAAAATACAGAATATAACAAGTGTTGACTGGCAAAGGTGTGAAGAAAAAGAAATCCTTATCATACACCATTGATGAGAATGTAAATTGGTACAACCATTATTGAAAACAGTATGAAGAATGCTCAGGAAGTTAAAAATAGAACTACTACATGACCCATCAATCTCCCTATTGGGTATATACCCAAAGAAAATAAAATCAGCACCTTGTAGAGATACCTGCATTCCCAAGTTCATTGCAGTTATTAACAATACTGAAGATGTGGAAACAACCAAAGTGTTCATCTACATATAAATTAATAAATAAGTGGATAAGTAATTGTGATATATTTGTATAAGTGGAATATTAATTACTCTTAAAAAAATCATCATTTGTGACAACATGGATGAAACTGGAGGATATTATGCTATGTGAAATAAGCCAGACACAGAAAGAAAAACACTGCATGATCATACTTATATGTGGAACCTAAAAAATATAAGTAGAATTAATAGAAACGGAGGGTAGAATGATGGTTATTGGGATTGGAAGGAGAGTTAAATGGAGAGAATGAGATTGAAGGGTACATGTGTGTAGTTAAGAAGAATGAATAAGTTTATCAACATAATGTACAGCCTGAGGACTTAAACAATTGTATACTGAATGTTAACTATAGTAGATGATGAATACATTCATTTGTATGATTATGGTAATCATTTAATTATGTATATGCATATCAAAACATCACATTGCACACCTCAACTATATACAATAAAAAAGCACACATTTAAATCAGGAGACTGAGTAAAGCAGACTATACTCCATAATGTAGATGGATCTGATCCTGTCAGTTTTAGGCCTTAATACAAAAGACTAACCTCTAGCCGACTGCCTTTGGACTCAAACTGCAGTTGTTCTCCAGCCTGCCAGACTACTCAGAAGATTTTAGATTTGCCAAATTGCCACAATCTTGTAAGCAGATCAGTGTCATCTCTCTCTCTCTCTCTCTCTCTCTCTCTCTCTATATATATATATATATACACACACACACATATATGTGCATATCTACACATTATACACACATGTGTATATACACATGTGTGAATACATATATATACACACATTATATATATATGTGTGTGTGTATGTGTGTATATACACACATACATTATTGGTTCTGTTTCTCTGGAGAATTTTGACTAAAGCAAAGGTTATCATGTTCTCCACATGGAAGAGTAATAAACACACAAACACAAGAATATCCACATGCATATATGTGAAATCAGTTTACAGACTTAAATTATAATCAAGATACATATATAATGCCCTATATGACTCTATGTTAATTTAATGACATGTCGTAAGCACTTCCTATGGTACTACGTTACTAAATCATTTTTGAATCATCTAAAGAGAATTTGCCACATTCACTTAACCATATCATGCTTGTGGACAGTTAATTTCCTTCTGATACCACTGGCTACTCTTGTGAATACACACACACAGACATTTTTGTTTTCTATACCTGGATTGCATCCTTGGGTAAATAGATTATCAGAGGTTGGAGTGACTACTCTTGTGACAATTGGGCTTATGATCCACATTGCCAAATTGATTTTTGAAAGTATACCTGTTTGCACTTCAGTCATCAAGACATTAAAGTTTGTTTCTCTGAATTCTTGTCAGTACTAGTATTATAATTTTAACTGTTTTTGTTTGGCTTAGTCTTAGTTTCATTGAAGTAGTATTTGAAACACTACGTTCCTTTAGTATATATCTACTTGATTGCTAATTAGTGGAGACATACACATTATTTTTTGCGTGTTGTTGCTAGCCTGCCACATTTCTTCTTTTGTAGTGTGTTCATAATCCTAACTCATATGTCTGTAAGTGCCTTATTGATTTATATGAGCCATCAGGATGTTAAAGCCATGATCACTCTTCTTGCTACATTTCACATAAATATTTTTTCTTCTTTCTCTTTTACCTTTCTACTTCAGCTGCCTTTGCTCTTGCTATTCTCACTGCTTGAAATATTCTTTCACCAGTTGTCTGTGTGATGTGCTGCTCACTGTCTTCAGACTTTTACTCAAATGTCACCTTCTTGCCAAGGCCTTCACTGACCAAGCTATATAAAATTCAAGCACCTTCTTCCCAACCTGACAATTTCCTTTTACTTTTTTTAAACTTTCCTTAACACTTATCTCTATATAACTATATATAAACTATAACTTAACTGTATGTGTGTGATTTTTTTCTGATTTGTCACAAAAAAGGGGAGGACGTGTTGCCTACCCCCCTCCAACTAGAATAATATAGCAGATTACTTTTAAAAACACTAATTGGATCTGATCCTCTTTATAGTTTCTATCCCAATCTCTTCCATTTAAAAATGGATGCTGGGTTGTTTTGTGTTTCTTGCCTCAAGGATATTTGACCTGCAGAAAGCAGACAGTGGCTAAAATCAAATAGCTTTTCCAAAGTCTTGTATGAAAGATTAAACTCCTGAAAAGATAACTGTGAGAGAGGAAACCTTTAATGCTCTACCTCCACTCTCAGCTAAAACAAGGAAGTCTGATGTTCATCTGACTGAGCTGACCCACAGGTTGTTCTTTGGCAGAACCCCAAGGAATTGGACATGTGTCAGAGGAGAGGGAATATGTTGGTATGGAATCAAGGTAGGATGATCTGTCCACTGTCAGCTGACCCCTAAGGGAAACTTTCTTACAAATGTGGCAGGCTTAACCGGAGAACATAGGAAAATATTTTCATACAATACTAAAGTTTTTGTTGACCATCTCCAAATATTAAAAATATGTTATGTTATCTATAAGAGGCTTATTATTATTTTAAAACATTAATTATTAAATGGATATTTAGTTTTTTGAACGGAAAGATAAAGATAAATCTTATAAGAAACAGATACAAGAGCTCTTTGGTTCTCATTTTTTTTTGTTTGTTTGTTTTTTTGAGTTGGATTCTCACTCTGTCGCCCAGACTGGAGTGCAGTGGTCGCTCCCGGCCACCGCAGCCTCGACCTGCTGGGCTCCGGCGATCCTTCTGCCTCAGCCTTCCAAATAGCTGGAACTACAGGCGCGTGCTACCACGCCCGGCTAATTTTTTTGATTTATTGTAGAGATGAGGTCTCACTTGCCCAGGTGGGTCTCGAACCCGCGGGCTCAGGCAATCCACTCACCTCAGCCTCCCAAAGGCGCGGGATTACAGGCTGAGCCACCGAGCCCGGCTGGTTCTCATTTTTAAGAGTGTCTGAAGTGATACTAAGACAAAAATATCGAGAATCACTGGTCTTCATGCTCTGATTAAAAAGCTGAAATTGTCAGAATGGCTTAAGAAACACATTAATAATGCTGTCTACAGGTAACCTGTTTTCAGGATAAAGATGAACATAATTTAAAAGTTGAAGAATGGAATATTATACAAAATAGCATATCATACAAATACCAAGGAAAAATTGACTATATCAATATAAAAAAATTATACTTCAGAACAAAGAATATCATGAGACAAAATATTATAACTATTCTAAGTATACACACCTAATAACAGAGTTTCAAAATACATGAAAAAATTAATAGGATGAAAATAAATTCACAGTTATAGTTAAAAAATTCAACAGTTCTCTCTCAGTAATTGATAGATCATTAAACAGATATGGTAAGAATTATTAAGAAAACTTAACAATTGGTAAGGAAACTTGAACAACATTATCTACCCGTGTTAGCTAACTAATATTTGTAGAAAACCCACACAATAACAGCAGAACAAATATACTTCCAGGCATACATGGAATATTTATCAACATAGTGGTTCCATAGTAAAAGTTGCAAAAAATTCACAAACATTGAATTAGTATTTTTTCTGATCATGATGATATTAAACTAAAACTTGAAAACATAAAGGCATGTAGAAAATTCTTAAATATTGAATGTGGGTTAAGTAAGAAATCACAAGGAAAATTTTAAGTTATTTTGCATTAAAAGAAAATGCTAAAACAGCATATCATAATTGTGGGTATAAGTAAAGCAGAAATAGAAATGAAACTTTTAGCATTAAATGTTTCCACTAGGAAAACAGAACGGTCTAAAAATTTTTATAAAAGCTTCTACTTTAAGACGTTTGACAATGAACACTCATGTGGTAGATGCCCTGAATATCCTGACTAGGTTACTATACTTTATCTACATGCAACAAATTTGTTGAGTATCCCATGTATTTGCACAAATAAAAATTTTTAATTAAAAATAAATAAATACCCGCACCTTGGGAGGCTGAGGTGAGTGGATTGCCTGAGCCGGCGGGTTCGAGACCCACCTGGGCAACTTGGCGAGACCTCATCTCTACAATAAATAAAAAATCAACTGGGCATGGGAGCGCGTGCCTGTAGTTCCAGCTACTCGGAAGGCTGAGGCAGAAGGATCGCCGTAGCCCAGCAGGTCGAGGCTGCGGTGGCCGGGAGCGACCACTGCACTCCAGTCTGGGAGACAGAGTGAGACTCCAACTCAAAAATAAATTAATTAAATAAATAAATAAATAAGTGAAGCAAGTGGAAAGGAAAAATTATAAATATAAAAAGAAATAAAAAATAGGAAATGGACTAACAATAAAGTCAATACAATTAAGTGTTGCTCTTTTAAAAAAAGATAAATTTCTAGAGAGACTGATGAAGCAAAAAACAAGCTGAAAACACAAAATGCTAATAAAATATAAGGCAAAAGTTATTTAGAATTTATACAAAGATTAAATGGAAAATAAATAAATATTATGAAATGCTTCATGCCATTAATTCAATAATAAAGATTAAATAGACAAATTATTTCAAAGACACAGACTATCAAACTTACTCAAGAAGAAATAGGTATCCTTCATAGTCTTATATTTAGTAAATTAATTGAATTTGTAGTAAAAATAGTCCCACAAAATAAACTCCAGTTCCAGATGACTTCATTGGTGAATACTAACAGGCAACTAAAAAGGAAAGAATACAAATTCCACATGGGCTAACCCAGAAAATAGAAGAAGAAGAACAACTTCTCAAGTAATTTTAAAAGACCAGAATCACGCAGATGCCATAATCACACAAAGCATTACCAAAAAAACAAAAGAACAATACAATATATTTTATTAATATATTAATATAAATGCAAAAATTTTCAATAAAATTTTAGCTAATCAAATATAGAACTACATTAAAAATAAAATTAACATATACCATGACCAAGAAGGGTTTATCAAGAATGAAAGTTTTGTTGAAATTTGAAAATCACATAATGTAACACTTGAAATTTGAAAATCAAGCAATGAAACACCACCTGGCTTCAGAATGTTATTTAAAGCTACAGTCACTCAAAACGATGTCATACTGGTATAAGGATAGACATACAAATTAATGGGAAAGAAAAGGGAATTCACAAATAGATGAATATTTACATGGTTGACTGATTTTTGGCAAAGGTGTCACAGTAAGTCATTAAGAAAAGAATGTATTCTTCAAGCAATTTTTACTAAAGAGGGATACTAACTTTTATAAGAATAAAAACTAAGAATAGCATTTTCAGTGAGTGGAGCTGCATCAGGTGAATATCCTTATGCAAAGATTCTGACTCTCATTTCACACTTCACCAAAAAATAATCTGAAATTTTTGACATAAAACCAATGGGAAAAAAATCAAAAAAGAAACTATCACAAAGGATTCAATGACAGAATTTTTAGTATGTGTTGTTAAAGTGCACACATTTAATATGGAAAAATGTGTTCAGCAAATGTTAAGCATCATGTTTAGAATCTTAACAATGAAAGAACACTTATAAATCTAAAAAAATTCCTAACATACCTCATGGTCAGAAAATATTATAAGGTAGAAATCCAATAAGTTAAAAAAATGTGACTTTGAAAAATTAGAGCACCAAAACTATGATGAATCCTTGACATATATAGTCATATACATTGCTGGTGAAAGTATTAATGGAAGAAATTTTTCTAGAAATAAATTGAAAATATGTACTCCACATCTACAAGTTAATGTTCTTATGCTTTGATTCCCAACTTTGCTTCTCAGAATCACACTTCTTGGAATCCATCCAAAAGAAGTAATCAGAACTATACACTTTGCTTTATGTACAGGTATATTAATTATAAAATGATACATAACATTATGAGGAAACAATCTATTTGCCATTATAATTGCAATTGCTTGCTCCTATGTCCTTTATAATTACAGGTTTTAGTTATATGCCAGTGTCAGTGCTTAATTATCATCTGAAAGTTCCCACTAGAACTTAATTCATATGAAGGCAGACATTTGGTCCACTTTGCTGCTGTTGTTTTTTCTAGTTCCTGAGGGGAATTCAGCTTATAATAAGGCATTTAATAAATATTTGATAATTTGGTGACATCTACATAATATTAGGTGGCAAATCAAGTAAGAGTTTAAAAAACATGTATATAAAAGTATGTATGTGTACATATATGTGTGTGTGTATGTGTGTGTATATATATATATATATACACACAGATATATATATATAGAGAGAGAAAGAACATGTTCATATACATTCAGGACATAAAATTGTATAAAGAATATAAATCCACCATTTGTTTTTAAATTTTAAATATTTATATTTGGGGAGGAGGGTAAAGGTTATTTTTTAAGATATCAGTCTTAATGTTTAAACCTGGAAAATGAGAGAAGTTTGATATGTTGGAATATTTCTCTCAGATTAATGAGATTAAAGTTTATATACTTTTTCTTTCCTTCATAGAATAGCTGATTGCCTTTCTGCAATTGTAGAAAAAGTCTTTATGGGCCACTGAAAACCTATTATACTGTCAACACACTGTGAAATAAAATTATATAGGATAACCATTTAAATGATTCTCTATAGTGAACCACTTTGGAGAATAAAAGTGGACACTATTAAAAATTACCTAGAACCTCAAACAAAAACCAGGGCTGCCTTTGGGAAAACTAGGACAAGTAGTCCCCATGGTTATTGATAATATGCATAAGAAGTGTCCTGCATCTACTCATTTCTAATAAACATACAAAAGCATTGTGTGACTGTGTACTATTTGAGTTCTCAGGATTTGAATCATCTTGCCAGAAAAATCACAATATAAATAATTTCCACATAGTTGTATCTTGTATCTTTATTTGGATTTTTAACTTTATTTGGATTTTTGTCCATAATACCAATTATGGACAATCAAAAAGGAAATAACTATGAATATTAAATGGACCCAATTTTTCAAATAGAGTGGGCCATTAATAGATTGTTCACTTGACCTTTAGGGTGGGAATCATGTGTGTATTGCACACCATCATAGGAAATCATGTGTATTGCACACTATTTTGAGACATAGCAAGTGTCTAATGCTTAGTGGAATGACTAGGACTTTTTCAGTTTCCTTTCTACTAACTGGTCTGAGATTAATAATCGATCATAGTTAAAACAAAAATATGTTTTACTAATTAAAACCTCAGCTCATAGCAAAGCTCTTCACATTCTCATGAGTCATTAGAGTGGGAATTGGAAACTTTTAAAAAATTTTATTTAAACACTGGGGCCCTGAGCAGAAATATCTAAAAGAACTCTTCATGTAACTCATCTATGTCTGTATTTTCTGGTTCCAGAGCCTCTTCTTGAACAAAGAGAATGTCTAGCTCTTTGGTGCTCTAGCTTTTTGCAGACTGGAACAGCAAGAGGGAAAACCTAGATACATGGTTACCAACTGCTGAACGACCATGGCCTTGAGTATCTGAAATGCCTGCATTCTGGGAAAGAATGCCGTTATACTAAACTTCTCTGCTCCTCATTTGGTTGACATTATTGCTGTTAATAAATAGAACTCGAAGAAAGAATTTAATGAAAAGACTCAATTAAAGCCATACATTAAAAAACTGATTTTGATAATGTTCATTATTATTCACTTATTTGTTCCACAATTATTTATTGGGCCCCAATATACTCCAGGCACTGTTGTAGGCCCTGAGTGTATAGAATTGACCAGCACAAAGCCACTGGTTTTTTGAAATTTTTGTTATAGTGTGTGGGGGTGTACAAAAATAAATAAATACTTAGATATAAAATAGGTAGAAGTAAATGCAGTGAAAGAGAGAAGGGGTATTATTTTATATAAGGTAGTCAACAGAGGTCTTTCTGAGGAGGTGACGTTTAAGTAGAGCAATAGTGCACATGGGGGAAAAGGCATGCCTGTATCTGGGCAGAACAAAACACCTGCTGAAAAAACTCAGTGGCTGGTAACTCTGGAGTTCAGGCTTCCTAGAAGTGAGAGTTAAGTCACAAGCAGCAGATTCATATTTTCTTTCCAGATCCTCTTCTTGGTTCTCTGCCTCTTGAAGCAAATTGGCTTATCTTCTAGAACTTCAAAATCTCATCCTATGTCAGGGCTTAGTGAACACTGTCAGTGTCCAAATTTTCAGGGCACCCATGAATTCAACATCACCCTTCTTTCCCATGCCAACATATTCAAATAACAAGTGTGCTTTTACTGGATATGTATATGTATACACATGTATATATTTTTAAATAGATTATTTTGCATCTAAACAGATGTATTTTAAAAGAAAACATTGCATTACTTGTATGAGTGGAAAACTTTTACATAGCTTGGAAGGTAACTGCATGAATACATGGAAAGAAAATGACTTTTAGGCCGGGCATGGTGGCTTATGCCTGTAATCCCAGCACTTTGGGAGGCAGAAGCAGGCGGATAGCTTGAGCTCAGGAGTTCAAGACCAGTCTGGGTAATATAGTGAAACATTGTCTCTACAAATAAATTAAATAAATTAAAATTAGCCAGATGTGGTGGCAGTGCATGTAAAGTAACCCAAGCTACTTGGGATGTTGAAGTGGAAGGATCACCTGAGTCCAGGAGGTTGAAGCTGTGGTGAGCTCTTTTCATCATGATCATGCCACTATGCTCCAGCCTCAGCAACAGAGTAAGACCCCCAACACAAAAAGAAAAAAAAAAGGAAAACCACTTTTTTACATTCTTGCTAGATACATTTGATGCTGAAGACTTCATGCCTGAGTCTTTATTTCCATTTCAAAAAGGAGATTTTTCAGTGGTTCAATATATAACCCCAAACTAGGACTTACTCCATCAAAATAAGCAATAAAAATTTTGTCAACCCCTTAGGGATAAACTATCATTTATTGAGCATCTCAATATACCTGGCTATATACTAGGATCTGGTATACTTTGTTAAGAGAATAACTCTTTGCTTCCATTGGCTTACATTCTAGAAAGATAAATTGACTGAAAATAAACAAAGGAAATATTGAAAGGAGAAAAACTAAAAAAGTGTTATGTACTCTGTAGGGAATAATAGAAAAGCAATATGACATACAGGGATTGCTTTCAACTGGGTGGTCAGAGAAAGAGACAGCTAAGAGGAAAGCGGATTCTAAGCAGGAGAACTGTGTGCATGCTGTATACTAAGTTCCCTACATACAAACGATTTCCATTTGGAGAGTGCTTTTGAAAGTCCAGTTTGTTAGTAAGTCCAAGAAAGTTAGCCTAGGTACCCAACAAACACAATTGGCTATATAGTACTGTTCTGTAATAGATTTATAATATTTTTCACTCAAATAATACATAAAAAAACAAACAAGCACAAAAAATAAAACATTTTACAGTACAGTACCTTGAAACGTACTCTAGTACAGTCCAGTACATCAGCTGGCATACGGGGCTAGCATCAAGTGAACAGGCAAGAAGAGTTACTGACTGAAGACGGGTGAGAAGGCGGGAGATTGTATAGCCAACAGATAGGAGATGAAGGGCAAATTGCAATTTCACTCATGCCTGACATTAACAGCACAGATTCTGGTTCCTTGATGGATTCAATTATATCTATCCTCTTTATTAAAATGAAGATTCAGTGATTTGGTGGTAGTAGATCTTATTTCTCATCAAAGATGACGTGGTAGCACTGGATTGCATTCTGAAAGGCTTCTGCATCCTTTGAGTACTATTCTGTGTTCAGGTCCTGTGCCTCAAAAACTAACAATATTTCCTCAAATGAAGAAAATACCCTTGCTTTTTCCTGCATCATGAATCTCTTCAGTCTCTCAGTTATTTCTTCTTCCTCTGGTCTCTCTTCATTTTTTTTCTGGGCCTCAAATTCCATCAAGTCTTTATTAGTAAGTGTATGTTGCACAGCAAGGAGTACAATGAATTCCTCTTCTTACAGATCTAGCTCCAGCTTTTTACTGAGGGTCACTAAGTTGCTGAAGACCACTTTGGACTCCTCCTCCATCTTCTTCTCAAATCCATGAAAATTATGAACACACTGTGGGCAAAGGTTCTTCCAAACCCCATTCATGGTCACAGCCATAACCTCACGCCAAGTAAAGTCAATGATTTTTTATGGCCTTTTAGGTGTTGCATTTCTTTCAAAATTGTCCCAAGGTTGTTCCTGGTTCATCACCTACCCATACTGCGTGGTACAAAGTGTGACATAAGTAATGTTTCTTGAAAGTCGGTATAAATCCAGGGTCCACAGATTGGATGAGCAATGTAATATTCCGTGGCAGATGCGCTACTTTGATGTTGAGATGAAAGTAGTCTAAGAATGCGGAGGGGGTTCAGAGCATTGTTGAGCAGTGAAAAAATGTTGAATGCCATATCCTTCACCAAGCAATATTTCTCTAACTCCAAGATAAAGTGATAGAAAAAAGAGTCCTGGAAAATGGCCTGTGTAACCCAGGCTTTTGGGGTTACTCTTCCACACAACAAGAAGAGAGCCCGTGGCTATGTTTTTAAGGGCTCTTGGGTTCTCTGAAAGATAAACTAAGAGAGACCTCAGTTTCATATTGCTGGAAGCATTGCCACCAAACAACAGAGCTAGCCTATCCTTTGCTGCTTTATAGCCTGGCATCAACTTTTCCTCCTCATTGATGTAACTTCAGTCTGGCATCCTTTTTCAGTACAGTGCTGTCTCATCCACATTAAAAATCTGCTCCAGTAACTATGTGTCTTCATCAATAATTTTTGAAGCATTTCAGGAAATTCCTGGGCAGTTACTGTATCTGCACTCACTACCTCACCACTGACTTCTATGTTGTGAAGGTTGTCTGTTGCCTTGAACAGATAAAACCAGCCATGGCTAACATTAAAAGATGCACCTTCTGATTCTTTGCTGTGTTTCTTCATCTTTATAAAGGCTTTTAGCTTTCTCTTGAATCCTCATTAAGCTGAGTGGGACTCAACACATGCTGATCCTGCATCCACCCACTGAGTTTCTCCACCTCCTCCATCAATTTTCCATACTTACTCAATATTATTGTTGATGTCATCGGCACAGTAAACTTCATATGTCCCATAATCTTGTTCCTGTTTTTTAGAATCATGCTGATTGTTGAATGATTCATGTTATAAGAACTAACAACATTTACCATCTTTTTACCTCACTCCACTCTCTCAATTATTTTCATTTTAATTCATTATCACTTTGTACTTAGCAGTACCAGCAACATCACTGCTGCTTTTACACTTGCTTCCAGACATTCTGAGCTTGAAATAAAGATACTGTACTACTGTACACTATACAGTACTGTTCAGTAAAGCACACAAAAATGAAAACATTTGTAAGGATACACGTACATGACAATATGTACCAGATACATTAACTAACTTATGTGATTGGACATGCAAATGCAAGTTCA
>CAUYQG010053820.1:0-11224 GCA_963574415.1 Tarsius wallacei
GGCTCTTGACTGGTGAAGGGACTTCCTAGGCTAGAAAATAAAAGGTGAAAAACAAAAACCAAAAAAGGTGACCAAGATTCCTTTGGTTTTCTTGAAACCCAGCCACTATACTGATACTATAGAAATTAAAAAAAAAAAAAATCCTAAGACTACTAATTTGAAAAGAAAAACACAAACAGCCCCATTACAAAGTGGGCAAAAGATATGAATAGACACTTCAAAAGAAGACATACGAGCAGCCAAAAGACACATGAAAAAATGTTCAGCCTCACTAATCATCAAGGAGATGCAAATAAAACTACGCTAAGATATCACCTAACTCCAGTCAGAATGGCCATCATCAATAACTCAAAAGATAACAGATGCTGGAGAAGATGCGATGAAAAGGGAATACTTCTACATTGTTGGTGGGAGTGTAAACTAAACTAGTACAGCCTCTATGGAACTCAGTGTGGTGACTCCTAAAACTCCTAAAAATTGACCTTCCATATGATCCAACAATCCCATTAGGAATATACCTGGAAGAACTCAGGTCACTCTATAAAAAAAATACCTGCACACGTATGTTTATCACAGCATTGTTCACAACAGCAAGAACATGGAACCAACCATGCTGCCCATCAAAAGAGGACTGGATTAAAAAAATGTGGTACATATACACAATGGAATATTATGCAGCCATAAAGAAGAGCAAAATCATGAACTCTTGCAGCTACGTGGATGGAATTAGAGCTTATAATACCGAGTGATCTCTCACAGAAACAAAGAGGTGGGTATCACATGTTCTCACTCATAAGTGGATCTTGAACAACTACCATATTACTGTAGGAAAGGGATTGAAAGTAGAGGGAAACTGCAGGGAGGGGGGTGGGGGGAATGATGGTAATCGATATCCACCTGGGGAAGGGGGGCACACCTCATCAACAAGGGTACTTGCACAATGAACATTTGTATACCTAACCCTGAATTATACCCCACAATTTCAAAATAAAAATTAAAAGAGAAAAAAAAGACTACTAATTCACCAACAAATTAGAAAATCTAGAAGAAATGGATAAATTCTTGGACACATATAACCTACCAAGAATGAACTATGAAGAAAAAGAAAACCTGAATAAATGAGTAACAAGATGGAAACCATAATAAAAAGTCTCCCATCAAATAAAAGTCTGATACCTAAGTGTCACTGCTGCATTCTACCGAAACATTTAAAGAAGAACTAATAGCAATTCTACTCAAACTCTTCCAAAAAATTTAAGAGGAGGGAATACTTTTAAACTATTTCTAAAATGCCAGAATTACAATAATACCCAAACCAGACACAACCAAATAAAAGAAAACTACAGGTAAATATCACTGATATACATAAATGCAAAAATCCACAAAAAAAAAAAAAACACTAGCAAAACAAATTCAACAACACATTAAAAAGATCATTTGCTATGATCAAGTGGGACACATCCCAGGGATGCAAAATGGTTCAACATGCAAATCAATATAATTGTAATACATCACATTAACAGAACCGAGAAGAAAATCCGTATGATCACTTCCATAGATGCTGTAAAAGCACTTGATAAAAGTCAACATCTTTTCATTATAAAAACTAAAACAAGCCGGGCTCGGTGGCTCAGCCTGTAATCCTGCGCCTTTGGGAGGCTGAGGTGAGTGGATTGCCTGAGCCCGCGGGTTCGAGACCCGCCTGGGCAAGCGAGACCTCATCTCTACAATAAATAAAAAAAAATTAGCCAGGCATGGTAGCGTGCGCCTGTAGTTCCAGCTACTCGGAAGGCTGAGGCGGAAGGATCGCCAGAGCCCAGCAGGTCGAGGCTGCGGTGGCCAGGAGCGGCCACTGCACTCCAGTCTGGGCAACAGAGTGAGACTCCAACTCAAAAAAAAAAAAAAAAAAAAACTAAAACAATGGGTATAGAAAGAACACACCTCAAAATAAGAAAGGTCATATATAACAAATCCACAACTAACATCATACTAAATGGGGGAAAATTGAAGGCCACTCCTCTGAGATGGGGAACAAGACAAGTATGCCTACTTTCACCACTTTTATTGAACATAGTACTGGAAGTGCTGGCCAGAGAAATTTGGCAAAAAGAAAAAAATAAAGGGCACCCAAATTGGAAAGGAAAAAGTCAAATTACTTGTTCGCAGATGACATGATCTTATACTTAGAAAAACCTAGACTCCATCAATAAATTGTTAGAACTGATAAATGAATTCAGTAAACTTGCAGGATGTAAAATCAACATAAAAAAATCAGTAGCATTTACATATGCCGACAAAGAGCAACTTGCAAAAGAAATTTAAAAAGCAATCCCCTTTGCCATAGATACAAAGAATATAAATTACCTAGCAATGAATTTAACAAAAGAAGTAAATGATCTATAAAAGGAAAACTATAAAACACTAAAGAAAGAAACTGAAGAGGATACCAAAAAAAAAGGGAAAGATAACCCACACTCATGGATTTGAAGAACTAATACTGTTAAATGGAACACTAGCCAAGGCAATTTACACATTCAATATGCAATCCCTAACAAAATATCAATGTCATTCTCCACAAAAATAGGAAAAAAAATCCAAAAACTTACATGGAACCACAAAAGATTCCAAATAGCCAAACCAATTATGAGTAAAAAGAACAAAGCCAGAGGTATTGCATCACCTGACTTCAAAATACACAACAAAGCTGTAGTAACCAAAACTGGTACTAGTATAAAAACAGACATATAGCCACATAGGCACATAGCCACATAGGCACATAGCCTGACCTTGTCTCTACAAAATTTTTTTTAAAAAATTAGCTGGGCATGGTGGCACACACCTGTAGTCCTAGCTACTTGAGAGGCTAAGGTGAGAGGATCACTTAAGCCCAGGAATTTGAAGTTATAGGAAGCTCAGGTGACAAAGCAAGATCTTGTCTCTAAAACAAAACAATAAACAGTAATATAGAACATAGGAAAGTGTAAACTAGTACAACCACTGTGGAAAACAGTGTGGCGATTTCTAAAAGATCTAAAAATCAACCTTGCACACAACCAAGCAATCCCCCTTCTGTGAATATAACCAGAGGAACTAAAATCGCTCTATAAAAAAGATACCTGCACACATATGTTTATTGCAGCACTATTTACAATAGCAAAACCATGGAACCAACCGTGCTGCCCATTGAAAGTGGCCTGGATTTAGAGTCTATAATACTCAATGATCTATCACAGAAACAAAGATCTGAGGTCTACATGTACTCACTCATAAGCTGACCCTGAACATTTATCATAATACTATAAAAAAGGGATTGGCAGTTGTGGGACACTGCTAGGGGACGGGGAGGGCACATACCATCAATAAGGGCATCCAAACTTTACCTGTATGATAACCACTTATGTACCTAACCCTGAATTGTACCCCACATCTTTAAAAATAAAAATAACTTTTTTAAAAAAAGAACATATGAGCCGGGCTCGGTGGTTCAGCCTGTAATCCCGCGCTTTGGGAGGCTGAGGTGAGTGGATTGCCTGAGCCAGCGGGTTCGAGACCCGCCTGGGTGACTTGGCAAGACATCATCTCCACAATAAAAAAAAAAAAAAAAAAAATTAGCCAGGCGTGGTAGCGCGCGCCTGTAGTTCCAGCTACTTGGAAGGCTGAGGCGGAAGGAATGCCAGAGCACAGCAGGTCGAGGCTGCGGTGGCCGGGAGCGGCCACTGCAATTCAGTCTGGGCGACAGAGTGAGACTCCAACTCAAAAAAAACAATTAAAAATAAAAAAAAGAACATATGATCCAGCAATTCCACTGTAGGTATATATTCAAAAGAAAGAAAATCAGAATATTGAAGTGATATCTGTATTTCCATGTTTACTGCCACATTACTCACAATAACTAAGATATGAAATCAAGCTAAATGTCCATTAATAGATGAATGGATAAAGAAAAGGTATACATACACAAGGAATATTATTCAGTCATTAAGAAAAAGAATAAAATCCCATTACTTGCAGCAACATAGATGAAACTGGAAGTCATTATCTTAAGTTAAATAAGCCAGGCACAAAAGACAAATATCTCACGTCCTCATTCATGTGTGAGAGCTTTAAAAAGTGGATCTCATAGAGATAAAGAGTAGACTGGTGATTAACAGAGGCTGGGAACTGAAATTTAGGGCTGGGGGGGAGAGAAGAGAGGCTGGTAAAGAGGTACAAAAATACAGTTTGAAGAAATAAACTATAATATTCAATAGTACAGTAGGGAAATCATAGTTAACAATAACCTGTATATTTTAAAATAACTAAAAGAGTTATAATGTTCCCAACACAAAGAAAAGGTAAATGTTTGAGGTAGCTATCCCAACTATCCTGACTGATCATTACACATTTGCATACAGGTATCAAAGTATCATATGGACCCAAAAAATATGTACAATATTTACAGATCAATAAAAAAATGAATTAATTAATTAAAGGAAATAATGACTTGAGATAAAATCCTTAAAAAGGCCTATACTAAGAATAAGAATACCTGTGAGGGTTCAAAGCAATGTCCTAGGAAGCACTACATTCAACAAGCAGATCTTACTATTTCTACTCTCTTTGGTATTTTGAAGACAGTTGTTCAATCTAATTTAATGAATCCAGATGGCATAATGAGATAACTGAATTGGTCCTACCAAAAAAAATGTATATTCAACATTCCAACACATGGCTTTTTTTAATCTTGTGTTGGTTCAACCTACTAAACTGCTAAACAGACACTAGTTCTTTTTACCTTCTTCTCTACTTCATAAGTATTCCTTATCTGAAATACTTGGGACCAGAAGTGTTTCAGATTTCGTATTTTTTTATAATGAGCATTTCCTTTGAATGCCATGTCAGCACTCAAAAACTTTCATATTTTAGAGCATTTCAGATTTCAGATTTCCAGATTAGGATACTCAATCTGTACCCTCATTCCTTTTCCTGTGTCATTTGTCTTCCCAAACAAGTTGACAATCTATCCAACTGCCTGTTTTACTCTATCCAGATCGAACCCTCTCTACCAAGGATCTTAGAACTGAGTCAATGAACCCAAACTGTGTTATATTTCATTCCCAAAATGAGAATCACTTTTCCTTTTATATTCCACACAAAAATATTATCAACTGAAACATCCCTAAACTAGGCTCCAGGCCTCAATAATTAACCAATAATATGGAAGTTTCCTTGAGCCCCAAAAGCACTCAGGGGAAATGACAGGTTGGAACAAACACCTAGGGATAAGGGCTAATGAATTCCTCTCAAGGGAGCTATACAGACAACAATGCATGATCTGTTTAAATTTACTTGGGGTGTTTGTACTCCCCTCAGATCAAGTAAGTACATCTTAGATTCTGAATATTTCTTAGTACCATCTCTCCTCTACCAAGCCTGACTTCACCATGTTTCTTCATTTTGTCTATAACCTGTGATCATCTGAGTAACTTATGTCTTCAATAAAATTATTTAAATCTTAAAAAGTGATTTTCCTAAAATGCAGAAGTTGATCGGACTGACTTGGAACTCGTTATGGTGAAGATCACTCACAAGACAGAAAGGTCTAAAACTAGACCTGAGGCTTCCAGGTTTATTTGAATTTTTTTGTTTTTGCTTTTGTGTTTCTTTAAAGAGATTGTGTCTCATTCTGTAGCCCAGGTTAGAGTGAAGTGACACGACCATAGCTCACTGCAGCCTTGAAATCCTAGACTCAGGTGATCCTCCCACCTCAGCCACCTGAGTAGCTGGGAATACAAATTACTTTTTTAAATTTGTTTACGAGATGGGTCTCCTTATGTTGCCCAGACTGGTCTCAAGCTCCTGGGCTCAAGTGATCCTCCCACCTCAGCCTCCCAAGCTGTCAGGACTACAGGCATAAGCCACTATGCCTGGCTTAGAGGTTTACTTAACTTAATAATTGTATAGCACTTACCATGCCAGGATGGTTCTACGTACTTAAAAATAAAGTCATATTTCCTCAAAATAATCTTAGGTTCCCTACTTTACAGGAACAGATAAGTGACTTAGCCATAGGTATGAGTTCGTTTGTTTGGCTAGTTTTTTAAATTACAAATTGAAGGTTTGTGGCAACCCAACATGAGCAAGTCTATGGGCGTCATTTTTCCAATAGCATGTGCTCACTTAATGTCTCTGTGCCACATTTTGGTAATTCTCACAATATTTCAAACTACTTCATTATTATTGTATGTGTTATAGTGATCTGTGACCAATGATCTTTGATGTTACTATTGTAACTTTTAGGTGCCAAAAACCATGTCCATGAAAAACAGAGAATTTAATTGATAACTGTGGTGTGTCTTCTGACTGCTCAGAACCAACCTGTGGTTCCTCCATTTTTCCCTCTCCTGTTAATACCAACATTAACAGGAACTTGGAAGAAGTTGATTCCAACACTCATGGATGATTTTCAGAGATTCCAGACTTTAATGGAGAAAGTCACTGGCAGATGTGGCAGAAACAGCAAGAGAACTAGAATTAGAAGTGGAGCCTGAAGATGTGACTGAGTTGAGAAACTGCCACAGTCAACCCAACCTTCAGCAACCACCATCCTGGTTAGTCAGCAGCCATCCACATCAAGGCAAGACCCACCATCAGAAAAAAGATAACTCACTAAGGGGTCAGATGATTGCCAACATTTTTTAGCAATAAAGCACTTTTGAATCAAGGCATGTACTTTTTTTGGCATAATGGCATTATTAATTATTTTCAACTCATTATTTGTATGTTACACCTACTGAATTCATCATCCTATTTTCTTTCTTTTTTCATTTTCTCTTTCATTTCTTTCCATGTTCTAGGATATTTCTTCAACATTATTTCCCAATGCTTCTACTGAGTTTATTTCCAGTTTCTTTCAATTTTATTATTTGGACATACTTTTGAAAAGCCTCCTGTTTGCCTTTCATAGATGCAAATCTCTTAGTGCTCTGGAGATCTTATACTTTTATTTTAGCTCTCTTCTGTTTTCTATTTCATATTGTGGACCACAAGTTGTTTTTCCTGTTTGTCTCTGTTTTGATCTCACATTTTGAAAACAGAGGCTGTCTTTAGATGTCCATCCTTGGCTTGGAGCCGTGTGTAAAGACAATATGCTAGCAATTGAGCTGAGCAAAGAAGCAACCCTTCTGCCAGGGACTCCCCCCATGGCCGAATCTGCCCTTTCTTTCAGACCAGTCTCCACAGAAAAGAACATTTCAGTATCCTGCCAGGATTCCAGGAGCCAAGGAGGGAGAAAGCATGACAAATTTCACTTTATCCCTGATTTTAGTATAAGAATGCATTCAACATACCATGCTTTATCTGAAATTTTCCATAATAAAAATTTTAAAACTATATGCAGATAACCCACAATGGAGAAAATAGATAATTCATGACAAAAACATTTCAATTGCTATGGCTTTGAAGATTGTAAATGGTGTGGTAACATCCCTCAGAATATCAAGATTAATTATCTCTACCTTAAGACATTATTTACTTTCTATGGGAAGACTCCCTATAGATTACATGACAACTAAAACAATACCTTAATCCCAAGAATAAATCTTTAAAAGAGCAAGCACAAATATACCTGAGCCTATAATTGAGGAAGACTGGAAATTTTACATAAGTATGTCTCAAGGAAAGCTTTACAGGCACTGACATCTGAACAAGATCTTGATCAATGAGCAGTACCTGTCATAATGTTATGAACTGTGCCTCAGTTCCCAGTTACAACTATATGACTCTTAAGTTACTACAAGTTCCTTACCTATAAAGTGGATGTAATAATACCAACCCTTGTGAGAAGAGATAATAAATGTAAAATGTTTAGCAAGTTACCATTCAGTAGTTAAAGAAAGATGAACTGATTTCTCTGAACCAAGGAAGGGGTATTCAAAGTAGGATTATTCTCTAAACAGAAATCCTGTGTGACCCTCCCATTTAACCATTACTTCAAAAGTCCCATCTAAGTCCTAATCAACATCTTTCCTGTTACACCTCATAACTCCATGAATGCTTGTCAAAAAAAAAACAAAAAACAAATTACTACTCTTACTATGGTACCAAATGTTAAAACAAGAATATACAACAATCAGTTGTTACCTTCACAGTGATTTTCTCAACTTTACAAAACAGATTTTCACAATCAAAAAATGATATTTATACACATACACACACACACACACACACACCAATATTCTAACAGTATTTTGTTTCTTTTCTTTTAAAGGTTAGCAAAACAGACCTTAAGAGAAATACATGCTGGCATCACACATAGATATAGCTCCCTGGTTAACAAGGTCCTGTTTTTTTCCCCTTGTTTCTTTAATATGACAAACTACACACATATCTCAATATGACATTTCCTTGCCAACATAAATATAGAATGAATTTGTACTTATATCCCCAAAACTGTGTAAGTAACCGTAAACAAAAGGATATATGGAAAAGTCTCATGCTGTAATCTGAGTAAAATTTATGGGACTAAATTTGTAGAGTCTCAAAATCAGAGTATGAATCACAGGCCAAGTGTCAGAAAACTACAGGACCCCTATCCTTGAAAGTGACTGCTGCAGAAGTCTTTCTTCTGTAAATATCCTGACACCTCTTACAGCACCAAACAGAAATTGAGAACAATGGGAGTGCAAAGCTCCAGTTTACAATTTTTCCACCACAAGCATCAATCACTGAAAAAACTTCACCACATCTTTCCAGCTCTATAGTCACATGAACTATTTCTATAATTTATTTGCCTGAATTGCCCCATCCTCACTGAAACCATCTGCCCTAACCCCTGTCCAGGTATAATGACTGTTTCAAGCTCTCTCAGCCTCCTTCCTTAATTTTCTTCAAGTTTCAATTCTCTTCCTCACTCCATAATTATAGGAAATTATCTTCTTTTTTTTTTGTAAGTTTTTGTCTGCCTTTTTACTAGCAAATTTATTTGATGCTGTATTACTTTATTATACATTGCAATGTTTAGTTAACAGCATGTATATTTTCCACATATAAACAACTGTTAACCATACTGTCTGGTAATCAGAAAACAATGTGTTAAACATTTTAAATCTTACGTTTTAGATTTTGTTTATATGTAGCCTTTTTGTTGTGTTATAAGAAACTGGTTTAATGTTTCTTGATGATATAATTTTGCCTTTGCAAAACAAACACTGCCTCCTTTTCAGAAATCCTGGTCAAAGCAAAAACACAGATAAAAGATAAAAAGATCAGAAAGGAAAACCATTTTTATATTTGCTGATAACACAATCATGGATTTCCTTTGACTTTCTACTTACTCAACTAAACCACCAGAACTAACAAAATTTATAGTAAGGCCAGAAGACAAACTAACAAGATAATTGTTTTCTATATACTAGGCCAAGAATTGGAAAATTAAATTCAAAAATAAAAAAACATCATTCATAATATCATCAAAATACATAAAGATATCCACACTAAGATCTAGTACACATTGCTAAGAGAAATTAAGAAGACCTAAATAACTGAAGAGATATACAATGTTCATCATTGTTCAGTATTGTTCATAAGTACATAAGTCAATTCTCCCAAACTGATCCAGAGATTCAACACAGCCCTAAATTTAAAAAAATAGGAAAATAGGCCAGGCTCGGTGGCTCAGCCAGTAATTCCAGCACTTTGGAAGGCCGAGGTGAGTGGATTGCCTGAGCCCGCGGGTTCGAGACCCGCCTGGGCAACTTGGTAAGACCTCATCTCTACAATAAAAATCAAAAAAAATTAGCCGGCGTGGTAGCGTGCGCCTGTAGTTCCAGCTACTTGGAAGGCTGAGGTGGAAGGATTGCCGGAGCCCAGCAGGTTGAGGCTGCGGTGGCCGGAGCGGCCACTGCACTCCAGTCTGGGTTACAGAGTGAGACTCCAACTCAAAAAATAGGAAAATAAAATTCAACTCTAAAAATTGCTATAACTGCTGAGACTTCCTATCTAGAAGCCTACAAATTCCACTGAATACTATGAACAGATGACAGAAAATTAACAAAGCTCTAATGAGAATAAGAACACAGATAATCAATACAAGTTACCAGAAAATGAACCAAAGGTTTGATTATCTTTTTAGTCAAAGAAAAAATTTGCTACCATTGGTTTCCTTTCAACATCAAACTTCTATAAAACACTTAAATGTGAATCATTTTATATAACTCATCAGGAAGAAAGTTATAATATAAAAGAAAAATACAAGTACATTTAATTTACTTTTCTAGTTAAGAATATACACAGGGGGAGTCCCCAAAAAGCTGAAATTATTTTTTAGAGGGAAGGCCCCTTATAGTGATTCCTCCACTAGGTAAGTGTTCTAGAAAACCTCTGGCATCAGTGTACCAGCTAGCGCTGTTGTAAGAGGCTGTGTTCAGCTTCAGTGAATTTTTTTGAAGAGTCTTTCAACATGTTTGCCCATTTCATGATGGGTGATTTACGAACATACCTGCCCACACTGTGCTGTTTGTTCAGCAGTTTTTGTCCCAAAATGGCATGACCCCTGTGACTCACCTCCCTATTCACCCAATCTCGCCCTGACTGACTTTTTTTGTTTCCCCAGATGAAAAAAGTCCTAAAAGGAGAAACATTTTGCCAATGTGGTAAAGGTGAAACAAAAAACAGCAAAAGCACTAAAAGATCTCAAAATTGATGAGTTCAAAAACTGGTTCGAGCAGTGGAAAAAGAGTCTCAATAGGTATGTTGCATCAAACAGAGAGTACCTTTTTTATACAATTTTTTATAACTAAATTCCAGGGTTTTTTAAAGTCCCCCTAGTATACATATACTCAAATGTAAAACTATGTGAGCTATGTACCAATGACATAATCAAAAATTATGCAAATTTACTTAAATGCTAAATGAAAATATTCAGTAGTAATTGTTTAAAGTACATTTTTCTCTTGTAACTGAAAACTGATCAGGTTAAGAAATACATAAAATTGCTGAATTTACAATATGTTTCTTGTTATTTATTTATTTATTTATTTATTTATTGAGTTGGAGTCTCACTCTTGTCGCCCAGACTGGAGTGCAGCGGCCGCTCCCGGCCATCGCAGCCTCGACCTGCTGGGCTCCGGCGATCCTTCCGCCTCAGCCTTCCAAGTAGCCAGAATTACAGGTGTGTGCCACCACGCCCAGCTAATTTTTGATTTATTGTAGAGATGAGGTCTCGCCAAGTTGCCCAGGCGGGTCT
>CAUYQG010053821.1:0-10258 GCA_963574415.1 Tarsius wallacei
AACTTGCATTTTAACTGCTTTTTAAAAACTCTGTATAACATTTTGTAGTTACCATGTAT
Source organism: Tarsius wallacei (assembly GCA_963574415.1). Lineage (NCBI taxonomy): Eukaryota > Metazoa > Chordata > Mammalia > Primates > Tarsiidae > Tarsius > Tarsius wallacei. The sequence continues at coordinate 60 of CAUYQG010053821.1, forward strand.
ATGTGTTGAATTTCATGAGTAAAAAGTGCATATATACTACACTGAAATACCACCTAACTCCAGTCAGAATGGCCATTATCAACATCTCAAAAAATAACAGATGCTGGAGAGGATGTGGTGAAAAAATATATTTTTTAAAAAAATGAAATTCTGTGAGCTGGCAATGAGTTATCTAAGTATTATACTGTGCCAAATATATGATGACATTATTCTTAAGATGGACCTTCATTGTATGAAATACTAAAAACAACACTTTCAATTAAACTTTGTATACCAACAAAATATCTGATTTCACAGAAGTTACATGAATTTTTAAGAAGTGTATCTTAGAATCAGTGAAATGCAGCAATTCCCATTATTAGAAAGCCTTATAGCTACAATTACATTGAGCTCTTATTATGTATCAAGTATTATGCTAAGTGTTTCTACATGTATTATCCCACTTCTTCATAGAAATGCCATGAGAAGATCATTCTCATTTTGTAGGTAGGGAAACAAGGTAGAAAGAGGTTAAAAAACCTGTCCATCATCCAACGACTAGCAGGTACAAAGTAGTCTAACTACACAGTACATCCTCTCCATTTGTCTCTACTGCCTGGGAAAAGCTTTCTAGTCCCTTCAGGAGAGACAGAGTGGTTCTTGGCACTAACTTCTTAAATCTATCAAGTAGGCCAATACAGAATGTCCTGTTGCCAGATGTAACCCTGTGCTGTGCTGCAGGTAATGGACAGCCGCTGCAGGGTTTTCAGCAAGGGAGAGACAGGATCAGATTTCCAAGGATCTCAACTGATCTGAGAATAGGACTTGGAATATCTGAAAAAATGAACAGACCACACTTCCCTTAGCTAATTTTTCCTAAATCCCATTTTCCTTATCATGACCCTTGGTGAGATGTCAGAATGCATTTGGAAGTGTCTTTGAAAGGAACAAGCCACACCTTTTGGCCGACCCTACATCTTACCCTCGAGTAGTTCGTGCTGTTACTATCAGCTGCAAAGCTTTGGCCTGCAGCCTCATGTGATGTATAATCACCACCTGCTTATTCTCCACACCACTGTACATGAACTCCATTTTGTAAGTCTCTTCCATGATCTATAAAGAAAATTAACAATCAGTAAAAAGATCACAGTCTTACTTGAGAGCAACACAGAATTCTATTATTAAATGATCTTAGGTGAAACTCTAAACTGAGATCTTAAGTCCCTATGCCTTAAGTATTGAGAGAAAATTTGAGAAATTGAGAGAAATTAGTATAGTATGTCTTGTGAAGAGAGAATAAATTATCTTGTCAATTTTTTAAAAAGACTTTGATCTGGTAACAAAATTAACTTAGTTGATGATGTGATGATATGAAAGTTTAATCACTGATAAAACTGCAAAGCACTGGAAGCACTACTTGTTATCCTAAACCAAACTCACTGTGCTTGGGGAACAAGTTAATATATATTATGTATGGAAACCCAGTCCCCAAGAAGTCCTGAAGAATTAAGCATCAGAAGCCATTAACCACATGTTAGTCATCTAGACAGACTGTTCTATGAACCTAGCCTGTCTGAGGGAGTTTGGGAAGGGAATAAGTGCAGAAAAAAAAGTCTGTGGCCCCAGATCAAACCTAGAGGATCTTAAGTTCTTACTCAATTCTATCCACATAAGCTCTTCAACTGGCAATAAGACAAATGAGTTCAGCTACATTTTTAGATGAAAGATTCATGGTAATATTTATAATATTTTAGTTACCTCTGAAATAAAAATTGATAACACTTTAGAACAAAAATGAATCTTAGAAATCATCTAATTCAACTGCCACATTTTATAGAGGAGGAAAAAATCCAGGGAAGCTAGCTAAGTAACTTGCTCAATATCTACTCAGCAAGTCAGAGGCAGGGATGAGAACCCAGGTCCCCTAACTCCAAAGCCAGTGCTGTGTCCCTAATTATGGTCCCTCTTATATCACTAACTTCTTCATAGATTGAAATTAGGGAAGCCACTGCAGAGGCATGGAGCCTCGGGAAGGCCTCTGGCTCTGCCTAGGACTGGCCAATTCCTGGACAGAGACCTGTTCGAGGGGAAGGTCTGAATTAGCTTACCTGTTTTGCTGCTGCTGAGGCCAAGTCACTTTGTTTCAAATACAAAGGGGCAGCCACATTCCATAGTTTCTCCTGCAAGGCCTACACAGACAAATCAGGAGAGAACAGAATACAGAGGTCACAAAGATGGGCATATCATTTGAGATTTATGCTTTTGTTTTGCCTTGAATGTCTACCATGAGCAGGACTTCTTCTCAATTAATTTTATTCTTTTATGTCAATAAGCCCTGCCTTTTATGGAGAAAGAGGAGACCAATAGTTTGGGCTAAATCAGTTCTCACCCATTCAATTCAGTTCCTGACCCAAAAACCTTGTGTCCCAGATTAATGCTTGGAAACTGAGTACAAGGAACCATGAAGGCTTCACCAGCCATATGCAGGCAAGCCAGTGTCCCAGGCTTTGGGCCCTTCGTGTGCCTAGGGCCACTTCATTGACTCTTCCTTGACTGTGAGGTTCTTCTTCCCAGACCCTTCTTCCTTGACTGTGAAGTTCTTTTCATTTGCCTTCTTCCTTGACTGTGAGGTTCTTTTACTTTGTCTCTATGCTCATTATGCTTTGAATAACCATCCCCATCATTTTACCGACACAGAAATCAAACTGTTTACCTAGAATCCTCCCTCTCTCACTCTCTCTACATGCAAAACCATCACTAAGAGCCACAGATTTTCCCCTCCATCTCTCTCCTCACCTACCCATCTATATATAGCCTCATCTCTTGTCTAAACCTCTGCTACAGCCTCTATTTTTTTAGTCCTTCTTAATAGCAGATGTAACCAAGACACTACAGAAAACCTACACTAACACTGTCCAACAGAAATACAACATGAGCCACTTATATAATTTTAAATTTCCTTGTAACCACATTAAACATTACAAAAATTACATATAAAAAATTAAATATTATATGTAAAAATTAAAATAGGTAAAATTGATGTTTTTAAAAACTTTATTTAACACAGTATATCCAAGATATTATCATTTCACCATGCAATATTTTTAAAATATTGAGATAGTTTATTCTTTTCATACTATAAAAATCATTTCATGCTAAGACATCCAGTGTGTATTTTGTACTTACAGCACATCTCAGTTTCAACTAATGACATTTAATATGCTCAATAGTCATGTGATAAGGTATAGGTCACAGCTGACAGGCTTCCAAATTAACTGCCTAGGGAAGGTCTTAGGAGTCATGGCTTACATCCTGACCCTGAGTAAAGAATCTTATAGTGAGTCCCTCAAACTGCAGACGCACTGATGAATACGTAACCTAACACTGAAAAGGACACAAATTTGTTTCTGAAGAATGAAGCTTTACCGATTTGTTTTGCACATAAACATTTCACCCTGTGTGTACTTATCTGTAGCCAATGATCATAACCTCTGTGTTGTGTCCTCCAGTGAACTCTAGTGAAGGACAAGGGGATAGGAGGAGTCACCTCCCTTCCCCTAAACTTTCTCATAAAAGGCTTCCAATTGCAGCAGACTCTGGGACACGCCCAACTTGGTTGGTGTGTTGTTCTAGGTCAGTCCTCAAATTTAGCTCCTAAGAAGGGTTTATTAAATTATTTCTGCCTCAACAACCTTAATTTCAGCTGACACATGTATCTTGCTGGCTATCATTTTAAACAGCAAATCCAGACTATTGACGACAGAAATATCTTCTATATTTACTTCCAGTTATTTCTTATATGCATGTTAGAATTAATTTTGTATATTTTAGAGAGTTTGTATAATAATCCTGAAAGACAAAATCCTGAATGCCATAATCCCGAGTGATCAACATCCCAAATGCTGAAATCCTAAAAGTCAAATTCTGGGGAACAAATTAGTGTTGTATGCAGGATAGTTGCATCATGGTAGCTGCATCATGTTAGACAGAATGATTACCTTGTTGCTATCTTTATTTGAAAATTAAGTATGGTTTAAGGCAGGAGTGTCCAACATCTTGGCTTCCCTGGGCCACACTGAATACAAAGGAATTGTCTTGGGCTGCACATGCGTTATGTAATATAGTTCGTGTGTGTGTGTGTGTGTGTGTGTGTGTGTGTGTGTGTGTGTGTGTATACACACGTATACATATATAAAATAAGACTTCTTTTATTTTTAAAGTATTTATTATAAAGTTTAGAAAAATGAGAACAATATAAAACTAGTGGGAAATCTGATTTTGTTTTTGTAAAACTATCAGTGTCTGGTTTGATGTAAGTGGCTGCAATTCTTAGTGAGCTCTCAAGGTGCTCATTAGAAATGTTAGTTCAAATTTTGCTCTTCATATGCTTCCTAACTGAGAACAGCTGCTCACAAATGTATGTGCTGCCAAAAAGCAATGTCATCAACAAGGCACGACTGTGAATTTCAAAAACAGAATTATGCATGGGGTCATGAAGAAAATAAATGCTAAAAACTCATGATGTTAAAATATTTTGTATGGCCACATTACTAGCTGTCCTGGGCCGCATGTGGTCTGCGGTCTGAGGGTTGGGCATGCCTGGTTTCAGGAGATGCATATGGGTGCCAAGTTGACAAGGGGTGGGTTTGTAGACATAATTTTTGGTGTCAGCTTGACTGGAGGAATACCTAGAAACCTGGTGAAGCATTATCTTGGGTGTGGCTGTGAGAGTGTTTCCAGAGACTAGTGTGTGGGTCTGAGTGTACTAGGTGAGGAGCATCTGCCCTCCATGTTGGTGGACACCATTCACGCCAGAGGTCTGGAGAGGACAAATGCAGAAGGCAGGATGGACTCTCAGAGTCAGTACAGACTGTTCTTTTGCTGCCTGGACATCAGAAATTTGACTTCATGAAAGTGTGTTCTCATAACGTTGACTGTGTATGTGAGTACTGTGCATATACTTCAAAATATTAAAACCTCCTCAATAAATGAAGAGATGTCCTTTTTGTACATCTGCGTTTTTGAAAGGTAAAATTTTTCATGATCTTTGCTCTCTGGGAGACTACATATGCCAGTGGTGACATATCACGGTTTTCAATCTCATCAAGACTTAGGTTCTTTGGCATGGCATTTCATTCAGCTCTCTGCAGTTATAAAGCTGGATGCACACAATTACCAACCATAGTGATACGTATTCATACTTATTTTGACCTATTTTTTTATGAATATGGTTCTTCTGCTTATAAATGTTATACCCAGGTGACTGCCATTAGTATACCTGAGTGTTTATGCTTGCAAAAATGTTATTGTTGCCAACTGTATAAAGTGGTCTATGAAGTGTTCTGTTATGTTTTTAGTTTCTAACTCTCCTTTTAAAATGTAAATAACTATCTTTTGAATAATTTTTTCCAGAATTATATTTTCAGGATCGGGATCTGGGGATTTCAACATTTGTGATTATGGCATTTGGGACTGCGTCTTTTGGGATTATGATCAGCTACCCCTTTTAAGGGAACATAACATTACACCTTAAGTATTTTGTCATGTTGTATAATTCTTCATAAAGATCATTATTGGCTATCGAATATACTGTTGAGAGCTGAGCCAGAATTTATTTAGTTCTTCCCCAATTATTAAATACATGCTTGCCTTGGGCTCTAGGTCTGGGCCCCTTGCTTATTACCCTGTTACCCCTTTGACGTCACATAACCAGCATAGTTCTGTGTTTATTTTAGAATTAAGCTCCTCTTTTCTTCACCCATCTTTTGCTACTATAGAAAAGCAGGTTCTTTTCAAAGGCCTCCTTTACTCCTAGGAGTTCATAGAGGCTTGGAAAAACCAAACAACTTTGCAAAGGGGCATGAAGGAACTTCTTGGGGTGATGGAAATACTCTATATCTTGCCTGTGGTGGTAATTACACAGGTATATACGTTTGAAAGAATATATGAAGCCTAACAAGAACTGTTTCAATACCAATCCACCTAAGTATACACACCTTCACATATTATGTACACACTCACACAACCCTAACATTTAGCACAAATTCATACCTCTTATAATAGAAAATAATTTTTCACTCCCTCACTTATTTTGACTTTGGTCAAATATCATTGTGAATTCATCACTTTGAAGACTAAGAACATGTAGAACTAAAAGCCAAGGTATAGGTTTATCAAGTGAGAAGGGCTCTCCTAAATCCTGACTCTAAATTTATAGCAAAACTCTGCTGCAGAAGCTGAAAGCTACTGAACTAGTTTAACTGGTTTTTAGCTCAGCAAGACTATATCGCTTTTTGGGAACCAATTTTGTGTACATATATTAGCTTACTACCTAATATGAAATGTTAGTAAGCCGCTCCTTTTAAGAGAAATGAAATTAACCTTTTTTTCTTTAATGGAATTTAGATTTAAAAAAGAAGAAATTAACCTTTTAACTTTGACAAAGTGAAATGAGTAATTTAAGAAAATAGTATGAAAGAATTCTCCAAAAATGTACCAATTTAAATTCTTTTTTTTTTTTTTTTTTGAGTTGGAGTTGCACTCTGTCGCCCAGACTGGAGTGCAGTGGCCGCTCCTGGCCACCGCAGCCTCGACCTGCTGGGCTCCGGCGATCCTTCCGCCTCAGCCTTCCGAGTAGCCTGAACTACGGGCGTGCGCTACCACGCCCAGCTAATTTTTTATTTATTGTAGAGATGAGGTTTTGCCTGCCCAGGTGGGTCTCGAACCCGCGGGCTCAGGCAATCCACTCACCTCAGGCTCCCAAGGCGCGGGATTACAGGCTGAGCCACCGAGCCCGGCGCATATATTTTTTTTTAAAGAGATGTTATCTATGTATTACTTTGTGAAGTTGAATTCAATTACGATAGCAGAGTGTAGTATGAGTTCGCTCAACCATGCTTCCACCATTTTCTTTGACTGTCCTGCCTGTCGAATGCCAGCCTTCATTTGATTAATGCCATCTTTTGAACAAGCATCATACTTAAAATGTGGATACTTTTTTTTGGCACTCACTGTATATACCAGGGAAGAGTATTCAGCCATAAGAAAGAACAATAATGTCTTTTACACCAACTTGAATGGGCCTGCAGACCCTTGAAAGCCCCTCAAGTAGCCCACGCCCACAGCAGGTCCCCTGTCTGAGGCAGACCTTGCCTGGAGTGACAGCTTGTGGAAGTCAGTGCCTGTGTCACGCGGTGGCTCCAGTTCCCTCCTGTGGACTCTCTAATTAAACTAGCAGCAGCATCCGTGTCCTGGTCCTCACCGGGAACAAAGTGGTGTGGCTCCCGGGATTTGCTGAAAACGTGTCCCCTTCACCTTCCCTAGGGCCCCCACTGGGCTTGGGCCCACACTTGGACCAGCTCCGGAATATCAGTGAGCATCACAGGTCCCCTCAGAATGTGGAGCTCTGATCTGAGTCTCGTGGAAGCCTAAACGGGCCCATCCCTTCTGCTTTGGGCTGTGAAGCTATGTTGACCATTTTACATCCAAGGCCCTTCTCTTTTTTTCCAATGTCCTAGACTTGATGTCCCAGTACTGCATTATGGAAGGAGATTCCCAGACCCCACACGAGGGGGCTCTGTCCTTGGGGTGGGGCCTATCATTTTCCAGCAGAGATCTGGAAGAGGGGTTGTAAGTACTTGGGCCCGAGATCAGTGGGGGCAAATTCTGCTCAGGTCTCTGGCTCTGAGACATGGCTTTGGCTTGGCCTGTCTGAGCTGGACTCAGATATCTAGCAACAGGGACAGCAGACGTGGCGCTAATCTAGGCTTATCTCATCCAACCTCATGACAATTATATTATGGAGGTTCAGTGGCTGTGCCCAGAAACAACAGCACAGAGAATGAAGGAACAAGTCCAAGTTCACACAATTAAGAAGCAGCAAAGTTAACCTCCAAGACCAGACTTTCACAACTCTGTGACTGAGACCCAAGAGGCCTGACTTTAAAGTCCCACTTTCAGCCTCTGCCTGTATTATGTTGACAAAGGTTGACGCTTCCTCCATTAATTCATCTGATGTATATTTATTTACAACCCGCCTAGCACCTTACTGAACACCGGGGCTGTGGATATGATCTTCTTCCCCCCATGGTGTCCTGGGACAGTCAGTGAATAAACTGACCTTATAACACCTGGGTCCCCGCCCCAGCCTGGGACAGGTTAATAATATTCACATTCATTGACCGTGTGCCAAGTACCATGCTAAACCTTTTAGTGCTTGTTTCACTTAAGTCTGACAGTAATTCCATGCAACAGGCGTTTTTCATTATCCTCTTTGTACAAATAAGAAAACCGAGGCACAGAGAGATCTGGGCCCCTGATCTGCTCAAGGTCCCAGAACTGCAAAAGTGGAACCTGGTTGGGATTCCAGATACTTTGACTCCAGGGTCTGTCCCGTCAATCATGATCTGTGCTGCTTCCCAGAGGCGGTAACCCTGAGCAAAACCCGGATGTTCCGGCACCTTGCTGCTGGTGGCAGCCTTGGCATTACCTGAGAGTTTGTTAAAATGCGTGTTCCCTGGGCTCCACTCCAGACCTGCTGAGTCAGAACCTGCATTATTTTCAAGACGTCCAGGCTTCTTGAATGCACGTTGGATTAAAGAGCATGAGTCTAGTACTATGGCTGTTATCCCGGCCAACTAGGGGAAAGGTGCTTGGGCAGAGGGAACGGCATATGCGACGACTTGAAAGCAAGAGGGCGTATTTGGCATCTGGGGAAGTCAGTGCCCCTCACATTGCCTGGGAGGACCCTCTGGGATCGTTTCAGCAGCCTAGTCCTCAGGGATTATTGAGATTGAGGCAGCGGTGGCAACGTGTTGGGGTGACAAGGAAGAAGCAGAGTTGAGTATGTTTCTCTTCTCTGTGACGCACTTAGCTGTGAGACAGGATGATAGCACTTAACCTCTCTGAGACAGTTCCCTGGCCCACCCTCCCAGGATGGTCATGGGGAGGACCTAGGAGGACACTCACCTGGGGCACAGCACCTGACACATGATGAGTACTCAGTGCATGGTACATCTGACCCTGGGCGGCTCCCTCAGCTGATCGCTCCAGAGCATGGCTCAGCCAACATAGTCTCGCCACTCGGTGGTCTCATCTAAGTTCCGGCAAGTGGTACCGCACAGAGAAGGTGCACCTGATTAACTCGCCCTATTTCCTCCGCATCCCGGAAGGGTTGGTATCTCAGCCAGAGGCCTCATCACGATGCCCTCATGTTACAGATGAAGAAATGGCGCCCAGAGAGGGAAAGCCACTCCCCTGAATCTACACAGGAGTTGCCAGGGCAGCAGGTGTTAAGCCTCAGAGACCGTGCTGCTTGAGCCTCTCTGTGGCTGCCTCCTGTTAGAGCTTGAAGGCAGACTGCACCTCCCACGTGGCAGAGAAGCCTGGGGAACACCCATGTTTTTAATGCCGCTGCCACTCTTGTCCTGTACCCAGGATCCCAGAACTGAGCTCCTTCCTCCTGCTGCAGCCCTGGGCCTCAGACCCGCTCAGGATCCGAGCCAGGGGTACCCCTGCCTTCCTTCCTCTTAAAGCATCTGCACGCAGGAAGTGGCCCCAGACTTTCAACACTTCTGCCTGCTGGTCGACTGCCTTCACTTGTTGCCAAGCCTCCTTGTAGGGCTGAGCAAATGGGCCGCAGCGTGGGGACAGTCGCTGGAACGACTGTGCCACTAGGTTTTCTTGCACAGCTTTTCAAACATTTCTATCAGTCATGTGAAGACATAAGGATAGAAACAGAAGCAAGAGGGAGCTCCTTCCATAACGACAGACGCGCGTACCTTAGTTATATGTTTTCCTCATTTCATGAAGTGGTTTGGGGCCTGGTGCCCATCCTTCCCTTTTCTAGCTGAAAACCAATGAAACCCATGATTAATTAAAATGGGTCTCCTTATTTTAGGCTGAGAGCGAGTGTTTTATTTTTTTTTAATTAAGATATGGGGTACAATTCAGGTTAGGTATACAAACGTTCATTACATAGGTACACTTGTTGATGAGGTGTGCCCCTCCCTCCCCTGGCAGTTTCCCTCAACTGCCAATCCCACCCCCCTCCCCTGGCAGTTTCCCGCTACTGCCAATCCGTTTCTTATAGTATTGTGATCATTATTCAAGGCTCGCTTATGAGTGAGAACATGTGGTGCTCTGTTCTTTGTTTCTGTGATAGATCACTGAGTATGATCCATCCAAGTTGCTGCGAAGTCCATATGTTTGCCCTTCTTTAT
>CAUYQG010053823.1:0-14178 GCA_963574415.1 Tarsius wallacei
TTTTATACAATTTACAGTTCAACTCTAGGTCACATCAAGGAGCCTTAGTGTTGGTCACAGGCTTTCTGTATGTAATCTTAGAAATTAGGAATATAAGTTTTAGAACATAGCTTATAGATTTATAAGTTTCTGAGTAGCCATTTTGTTAAAAGAATGTGGTCTGCCTACTTCAGGTTGGGCCCACCACCAACTTTGGACTGGCCCACATTCCAAACATTCTGGGTTAAGCCGCCTTAGGTTGTAAAGTGATTGTTTAAAGTCTTATTAGGATTGTTTAATTTAGTATTAGTATGAATTAGCACAGAATGAAATAGGTTAAGATAAGTTAGTCATAGATTAAGATTGGTGTGTGTAATGGATTTTTAGGTTATTGATTATAGAAACTTTGTATTCTTAGAAGGCATTGTATTTGAGGAACATTAACCAAGCATGAGGAACAGAAAAGATAATTTTGGGTTTGTTCTTCCTCATGCCTAAAGAACAGCTGGTAGGTGGGGGACGCCCCTCATGCACCTGGCTTTGTGTTCACGTGAAAAGCATGTGAGTCTGACTTTGCAGAACTTGAGGATAAAAGCCCACTGTAAACCTTCAATAAATGGCTTCTGCTCAATCTTGAACAGTTGTCCAGTCTCTCTCTCTCTCTCATTCTCTCTCTCTCTCTCTCTCTCTCTCCTAGTCACTGACACCATCTATCTCACCTCCAGGAATCTATGGACCCTGCTGGAGCTGGACTCCCGCATTTATGGTTAAGTTTATTCCTAAATATCTTATTTTTCTGTATCTACTGTAAATGGGAGTATTTCCTTTATTTCTTTTTCAGACAGTTTATTGTTAGTGTATAGAAATGCTACTCATTTTTGTATATTGATTTTGCATTCTGCAACTTACTGAATTTGTTTATTAGTTCTAACAGTTTTTTGGTGGTCTTTAGGGTTTTCAATAAATAAGATCACGTCATCTGCAAACAGACACAATTTAACTTCTTTCTTTCTAATTTGGAAGCTTTCTTTTTCTTTTTCTTGACCAATTACTCTGGCTAAGACTTCCCAGGTCCTGTGTTGAATAGAAATGCCAAGAGTGGGCATCCTTGTCTTGTTCCTGATCTTAGAGGAAAAGCTTCTGACTTTTTAATTTGAGTATGATAGTAGCTGTGTGCTTGTCATACATGGCCTTTATTGTGTTGAGTTGCTTTTCTTCTATACCTAATTTGTTTAGAGTTTTCATCATGAGAGGATATTGCCACCTGGACCAATTCTAATTCCTCCCTTACTTGGGACTGTCGGAGACACATAGAACTTCCCTAGGAGAACCTCACAGGTCAAGATGGCAGAGGAGAAGAGCTAGAACCTTGTTGCCTTGTGGGTACATTTTTTTTGTGTATGTGGGACACTTGAGTCAGGGCCCATTGAATCAGGAGATCAGCTTCCAGTGAGGCTTCTCCATCACAAGGCTCAATCTTGGATTCTGGACCAAGTTTCCCTGAAAATCTAGAGAAGTGGGCTGATCTACTTGTACTGAGTCTCCCAAGGCTGGTGTAGGGGATACAGGAAACCCAGATGACCTGGGTTCTGGAGGCACCACCAGAACCTCATGGTGCTGAGTCTCCCGCCTGTGGGACTCAGGCCTCCAGGAGCCAAGCATATAGGATAGTCCCGCAGCAGTGTCCTTGCAAGTCCTGCCTCCTCTGCAGTGGGCTGGCTCCCTACAGTTCCTGCCACCATGACCAGCCAGCAGCTCTCAGAATTATTTTATGGAAGTGGAATTTATTTTGAGATGCAACCAGGCTGGTGCTCTGTGCACACCAGCCAAGTGCTGCTGGGCAGCAAAGTCCACTCTGCTGTGGGCAGCTGCTTGTTTTGAATCTCCTGGAAAGGAAAGTGAATGGGTTGGAGACCTGGGGTAAAGCAGTGTTGTGTCTGAGCTCCAGGAGCCTGAACTATCTCTGAGAGTGAGAGGTAGGACCACACAGGGAGAAAGGAAGTATGCTCCTCCATAACAGAATACTGCTGGGGAGCAAGATGGTAGATCCTTCAAGCAGGCAAGAGGAGACTGGCAGGGTCTGGGTTAAGATGTAGTGTCCATGCACAAAGGCCTTGTTTCTGGCCAGCCCAGCTTTGGAGCAGAAGGCAGTGTGGCCTGCTTGAGGGAGGTTAGGACAGCTGGTGCCAGTGACCCTGCAATGCAGTCAGGCCTCACCTGCTAGCTCTGAGGAAGAACACCTATGGCCAACAGGAGGCTGTGGCAGCTCAGAGGTAGTGGCTGTTGCATGGCTTCTCCAGGCCTCTGGCCACTCTGTCATCTGGAGCATGTCTCTGTACCTCACCCACTGCCCCAACAACCTTCTCCCCAAATCCCTGGGGCTGGCAGTCAGCCCCATGGAAACGCATGTTTGATGTGATGTTACCCCAGAAGCTGGTTCTGCTATGAAGCCTTTGCCAGCCTCCTACATACAGGGGTGGACACTTCTGTGGTCCAGAAATGTCAGTTCTCTTCTTCAGGGGTTTCCTTCACCCCATCCTCTTTCTATTTGGGGGACTTGATGTTTCCAGGAGATGTCTTTTCCTTTTCCCTGAGGTGGGGGTCACTTTCTTGTCCCATGCGTACGTCTCAGAATCTTGGCCCAGCAGCACCCTAAGAAGCCTCTCTTTCTCCTTCTTGGCAAGTCAGAGTCTCACTCTGTGGCTCAGGCTGGAGTGCAGTGACAGGCTCACGACCACCATAACCTTGACCTCTAGGCTCAGGCAATCCTTCTGCCTCAGCCTTCCGAGTAGCTGGAACTACAGATGCACGCTACCCTACCCAGCTTATTTTTTTTTTATTTATTGTAGAGACAAGGTCTCACCAAGTTGCCCAGGCTGGTTTTGAACCCCTGAGTTCTGGCAATCTTCTCACCTCGGCCTCCCAAAGTGCTGGGATTACAAACTTGAGCCACCGCGCCCGGCCGAAGCTCTTCTTCTTATTTCCTGGATGGGAAGAGGAGACAGTGGGATTTGAAGAATCAAAACTCCTCATGTCACAAACATATTTCCTTAGGCCCACCCGGAGCAGGTGCCGAAATGCTCCTAATTCTATCCCTTTTGTTGTTAAGAACCATTTTTCTTCGGAAAGACCCTGTCAAAATGCAAATGTTACCAGGGAAAGGTAACACATTAACTTATTACCATCCATTATCACTTCAGTGCAGTTTATCAGCTTCCCAGCTGAGAATAGGGCCCCAGGGAGACAGAAAGGAGTGCTGAACCAGTAAGGTTTGAGCAGGGCAAGGTATGGGAAAGACTGTCAGAAAGGGGCTCTGGGGAGGGAGACCACAGGGCAGAGAGGAGGAGAGAGGCATTGGTAGGTAAAGGGTGGGGGGGTGGGGGGCCCACTTGGCCCTCCGGGTGGTGCCGCAGGGCTGCTTCCCAAACCCTGGTGCATCTGTCTGGTGGTCAGTGTCGCTTTCAGAAAAGGGCATCCTCAGACCAAGATTGTTCCCTCTCTATGATAAATGGAAAGAATTTCTTTTCCTGTGGATTGTTTGGTCATCATATTTAGCTCTGCCATATATTATTTCCTTCCTAACCATTTGCTACTTAAGCTAATATTGATATTAATTTACATTCCCCGAAGACACACTGGCTGACGGGGAGGAAGACGAGGCACACGCTAAAAGTGGCTGGAAAAATCAGACTGAGGTGGAGACCTGCAGGTAATCCCTACAGAGGTGAACCCACACAGACAATAGGGCTACTGCAGCCTGAGGCAGTTTCTTCTACCAATCTCCAAAAGGTGCTGCAGAGCAGACATTTGGTTCCTTCTTGTTTCTAATAGCCAGACCGAATAGGCGTTGTGTGTTTGCTCATCTTGCAGAGAGGAGAACCAATCGTTCTTTACCATCCTAATTTCCTTCTGAGAAAAGTAGGCCCTGGACACACACAAAAGGCTTGTCTTGCTCTGCTGCCCTGTTGGGTGGGAGGTAGAAAGACACCCAGGGGCTGATTTAGGAGCCGGAAGAGAGGGAATGCAGGGGAAAGTGAGAAGAGTTTGAGTTCCTGGAATAATCCAGGAGAAGGCAAAAAGAGATCAGGACCATGGAAAAGGAGCGAGGAGTCAGGCCGGGAAGGTTTTCCTGGAGGCTAATATTCTTTTTGAATATTATTATTTGAATATTACTATCTTATTTGAATAGTATTGAATATTTGGGGGCTTTTGTGCTCAAGATCATCCTTCGTTATGCCTACTCAGCTTTCAGTAAAGTCTGACGTGTACATAGAAGCATTGTGTGAATGGGGAGTACGTTTGCAAATCCTATAAAAGGGCTGAATTCCACACCCAGGCTGATGTGTTATAAGAAGGGGGCAGCAGGTGGGGGCAGCAAACTGAGCAGAGGAAATACAGTTTGAGCCATCTGTGGGCAAGAGGACATAAGCCACCAGAGGACATGAAGAAATCTTGAGATGACTTTACGGTGGGGAGGTAGGGGGTTTGGCCCTCTTGTTGGAGGTGGCAGAAAAGGATTACAAATAAATTCAAAGCCAGTGACAGTATTTTCTTTTTCTTTTTTTGAGTTACAGCCTCACTCTGTCACCCAGGCTGGAGTGCAGTGGCATGCTCACGGCCACCCCAGCATCCAACTGCTGGGCTCAGGCAATCCTTCTGCCTCAGCCTTCTAAGTAACCGGAACTACAGGCATGCACTACCATGCCCGGCTAATTTTTTTGATATATTGTAGAGACGAGGTGTCACCAAGTCACCCAGGCTGGTCTCGAACCCCTGGGTTCAGGCAATCCTCTTGCCTCGGCCTCCCGAAGTGCTGAGATTACACAGCCTGGCGGTGATTGTATTTTCAATGTCAAAAGCCTGGCCCTCAAAGCAAGACAGGGAGAAGCCAGGACACAATCAGGAGGTTTGGAACAAGAGGCAATCAGAGCCAGTGCTCAGTATGTCCCCTACATATAAACCTTCAAGTTGCGAACCTCAAAGATGCGGACGTGTGTTCGCATTATTTGAGGAGGCACTGCTAGTTTTTGAGTCGCAGGACCCGAAAATAGAACGGTACACGAAGCTTGCAGCAGCCATTCGGAATGCAATACCATGCTACCATGTCATCTATGACGAGAAAAAAGAACTACTGTCCAGACATCACTGAATTGTTTTTGAAGAGGGTCGATAGAATTGAATCCAGTGAGGAACCAGAACCATGTCATTAACGTCAGGCGTGAGTGAAATTGCACCTTGCCCTCTGTCTCTAATTTCTGACAATCCTTCAGCTCTGCCACTTCCAGCCTCTTCTCACTCCTCCAATCAGTATCTCTTCTTACCTGTTCATTGGATGCCAGCCCTCACATGCCAGCTATTATACTGCACTACCGTACTTTTTGAGGCACTGTGCTGTAGAACTAAATTTTGTCTTTATTTTTTGTTTGTTTTGTATGTATTATTTGTGTGAAAAGCCTTATAAACCTATTACAATACATTACTATATAGCTACTAGCGTTAGTGGGGTACCTAGGCAAACTTTCTTGGACTTACGAACAAGTTGGACTTACGAACATGCTCTCGGAACAGAACTCATTCGTAGGCGGGGGGCTTACTGAATCCCTCACACCATGGACTCGAGATGCATCTAGCTGGGTTTAGCAAGGAAGCAGAGTCACGGACACAAGAATGGTAGTGTATGGTGAGTGTCCCCAGAGAGAGAGAGAGAGGAGTATGCAGTCGTATGGGAGGCAGCCTCACAATGTCCCAGTGAAGCAGGATGTATCAGGTACAGCTGAGAGTTGTGGACATGTGGCTCAGAAAAGCCCAGGGACTTGGTGGGAAGAGGAGAACACAGCAGTGACCAAATGGCCACAGGTCCACAACCCAGACAGGGCAAGGATGTGTGGGCATGTGCCAGTGTGGCTAGAGGTATCACCGAGGATAGAATCCCACCCCTCCTCCACCTCCATGCAAAGGCACCAGGCAGCCCCTCCCTAAATTAGAGACAACCTGCCATAAAGTGAAAAATGGGACCCGCCTGGGCAACTTGGCGAGACCTCATCTCTACAGTAAATAAATAAATAATTAGCCGGGTGTGGTAGTGCATGCCTATAGTTCCAGCTACTTGGAGGGCTGAGGCGGAAGGATCACCGGAGCCCAGCAGGTTGAGGCTGCAGTGGCCAGGAGCAGCCACTGCACTCCAGTCTGGGTGACAGTGAGACTCCAACTCAAAAAAAAAAAAAAGAAAAATGGGAGAGCCAGAATTAACTGAGATTAATTTCCTGCCACAGAGTGGGAATTCAAAATCAAAAATCATTTGAGTTATAGAAAATGTAGCTAGTTTTTTATATAAATGAGTCTGTGAACTGAGGTTCTTATTCATGAGGACATTTTTCACGGAGTGTTTTGGGTTTTGGTCCAGCAGTGGGAGGCCAGGGAAGGCTAAGGGGATAGTTTGTGTGTGTGTGTGTGTGTGTGTGTGTGTGTGTTCTGAGTTGGAGTCTCACTCTGTCGCCCAGACTGGAGAGCAGAGGCACGCTCACAGCCACCTCAACCTCGACCTGCTGGGCTCAGGCAATCCTTCCGCCTCAGCCTTCCAAGTAGCTGGAACTACAGGTGCTCGCCACCACGCCCGGCTACTTTTTTGATTCATTGTAGAGACAGGTCTCATAAAGTTGCCCAGGCTGGTTTCGGGGCCCCTGAACTCAGGCAATCCTCTTGCCTTGGCCTCCCAAAGTGCTGGGATTACAGGTTTGAGCCACCGCATCCAGTCAAGGGGATAGTTTGGATGGTGTTTGGGGAATGGCATAGGGGCTGCCCTAGGGGATAAGATCCCCTGGTTCTGTCTACCCAAAGGGAAGGGAGAAGAGAGGAAGGAGCAGGAACCTCCTCTTGAGCTTCATTTCAAAACAGTGTGCTCAGACTTTGGAGGCGGGAGATGCATCCTCTCTCCTCTCTTCCACAACCTTGCCATTCCAACCCCAGAGTTGCATGATCTCAGCAAAAAGGTTGAAACGGATACAAGCCAGTTGCTGGGATTCCGGTATCAACACAGCGAGCGCCTGACCGCCCCCCGCTGGGCTGGGGGGGGAGTGACTCATCCACAGTGAGAATGGCCAAACAAAAACAATGACTAGGCAGACAGAGCCACCCAAATGTCAGCAGAGAGAAAAACTGTCAATGAATGAGCCGCAAATGGCTCCACAACAGACATCCCAAGGTTGGGGTGGAGAACCCAGGTCACCCCGCCTGGCAGGCAGTCGGCCCCCACCCAGTGGCGATGGGTGAGAGGACATGGGACATCTGAGCCTCCTCAAGTCACCGCCGTTGAAATTCACAACATGGGTCACTGCTTTGGCAGGCGGCCCGTCCTCCTCCGCCCCCTCTCCTTGAGTTTGTAGAAAAGGCTTTTCTCTGGACTCAAAGGAGGTAGGATTCCCCGGCCTTTTACTACCTGCTTCCTGTCTGGCTGAATTCTTTTTTATACCTTTTCTCTTTGGTGAATGGGTGCCATTTTTCCAGCAAGAATGAACCACCTTAGAGCCTTACATACGTTCTCTTGACTTCTCTTGTTTTCCTTTGTTTGCCCTTGAGTTTTTTAGGTTTGGCTGCCTCAGCTCAAGGTTGGAGCATACTTTTCACAAGGTGCTTCCTGGGCTGACTCTAGGATTTAGGGGGACAGGGGAGGGAGTGCTTGACCTCTGCATCTCCAGCTAGAAAATTCACCTCTACCACCCAATCTGGGGAGAAGAGAAGTAGGTGGTCCAAGTTTTGCACCGGGACTAAAAAGAATACTCCCCTAGAGAGTTCCCAGCCCCCAGAGTTCAACCATTAATCACCTTCGGGAAGCCCATTGCAGGGTTTGAAATGGAAATGACTCTGTCGTCATGGTAACCCTGGCTGGCTTGGCCAAGGGCTGCTCTGGGCCCAACTAGCTCTCCTGGGTTTCAGGCTTATTTACAAGCCTGGTACATCTGTCTTAAGAGCAGACCCTTGTCATCCTAGGCCTAAGCGAAAGGCTGAGGGTAACGTAGGCCCAAACTCGTCCTTATTCAATATATGATTCCAAAGCTGGTTCACCCATTTGAGAAAGACAAGACCTTTCACTATGGTGCTTACTGTCTTCCTATCTGTTGCTTGGGTATTCCCCCAGATGTATATTTGGGCTTTGTGGCAGAAACACTGGGGTTTGAATACTGGCTCTGCCACTTGCCAGTTGTGCATCTTTGGGCAAGTTACTAAAACTCCAATCTTCAGGCTCTAACTCTTTAAGTGGGGTAATAATGCCCAGTTCACAGTGCAATTGCTAGAATTAAATAAGAGAATTACATGATGCAGGAGTGGCATACTTTTTCTGTAAAAGACCAGGCAGCAAATCTTTCAGGCTTTGCCAGCCGTAAAGTCCCTGTAACATGAAAGCAGCCATAACCAACAGTAAACTACAGAGTGCAACAGAGTTCCAACACGTCCTAATGCGTCGGCCTTCAGGTGGCCCCTGCTGGTTAGTCTAGGGTGACCAAGCCTTCTGAGCAGGAGCCACATCTGAATGAATAATATGCATCATTGGACACTGTCAAGAAGAGGGCAGCGGTGTGGCGACACAGCCAAGGGCAGGGTGAGAAGTTCAGGCTGGCTGCAGAGTCCTGGCTCTGACAGGCTCGGCATAGCTACTCACATCTCTGGGGAAGGTCGAGGGGCACAAATGGCATGGTGATCTGTTTTGCTGAGCTGTGATTTACTAATGCTCTTACCCAGGGTGAGGGGAGGGTTTGGGGTCCCGAATCCATTCAGAACACTCTGACTTACACCAACTCTTGGCAGTGGAGCTTTCCAAGACCCCCAGGAGCAAAGGAGACTCAGAAACCTGTTTTTTAAATCTGTGTTAACTGGCTCCAAACAACCAGCAGGTAGAGATGGGCCGAACTTGATCTGTCTGAGGACTCTCAGCCCTGCTGAGGGATAAGCAGGAGTAAGCTGTCTCCCTCCGAAGACAAGAGCCTGGGTCCTCCCAGACAGGGGACTGTGGGCTGAAGTGCATCAGTCCTGTCAGAGGGGCGGCTCTCAGCAGGTCTGCAGGGACAGTGACCTATTCCAGAATTCAGGCAATGAGGGAGGTAGAACTCGTGCTGGTCTGGATGAGTCTTCTGGGATTTTTCTAGTCAATGGTCACAGTGTGACCACAAGAAAGCACTTTCCCCTCCTGGGCCTCAGTTTACCTCTCTGTAAAATTGGGCCAACTATCCTGCCCTCTCAACCCTCAGTGAGTAGGTGGGGTGGGGGAGAGGGCTGGCTGATGGTATCTGTGGGAACAGGTGGTGCACGACTCCAAGAGAGTTCTATTTATGTGGTTTATTCTGATGACACCGTGTTTTCTCCCGACAAGCTCGGGCGCTGAGCAGCTGTTCTTTCGCTCTCACCCCTGTGGTGTCCCTGTGAGGGGGAGGATTCCTACTTCTCACTGGCAGCTTTCTTTGCCATGGGAGGCTTTATTCAGCTCCTTAATACCAACGCATTACATGTGGATGGAACTTCACAGCTTACAAAGCAATTTCGGAGACATCTTCTGATTCCATCTCCATAACAACCCTTGGAGGTTGGCATGGCAGGCTGGTCTAGCCCCGAGTTAGAGATGAGGAAACTGTCTCTTAGGTTAGATGAGTTAACCCCTTGCCAGGTTCCCGCCACCAGTAGGCAGTAGGGCTGAGACTGGGACCAGTGCTCACCCCGCCACCTTGGGCTGTCTATCCTCATTCTGCCTCATCAAAACTTCTCATGAAGCTTAAAAAGCTGTTGGTCTGGTTTGCTTTTATTACATCACTGTACTAAAAGCATCAAGGAATAGTTTATTTTGGAGGGATGATGGGAATTAACTTTAAACAAAAGATGAAGAGGGCTTTTATTCTAGAAAGCTGCCTTCTGTCCCCAATTCTGAACCTCCTGTCATCATCACCAAAATAAATTCCGCTTTCATATATAATGCCCCCCCAAAGGCTTCTACAAACTCAAGCCAGACAGGTTTGAGGGAGAGTGTGAGTTATTTTTACTCCCGTCTGGGGTTCTCCCTATTCATTGTTGGAGGAAAAAAAAAAAGACAGTTGAAAATCCTGAAGAATTTTCTCTGGCTGTGAATTTGCACCCAGCTGTCTCCACACGTCCACACCCACCAGTGTGCGGCTGTGCCACACAGCCAGCCCGGAGTTCAGCATCTTTTTCCTCTCTGACAGGCTTGTTCAACCACCATCTCTGAGTTAGAGTCGCGGTGATAGATCCGTGGTAGCCTAGGGGCTTTCCAGTCTTTGGGAACCCATTTGCAAACTTCTAGGGAGTTCTGGTCTCATAGTCGTAGTCTCTAGAGGGACCCATTATTTGAATTCCTGCACCCGGAGATCCTCTGGCCTTACACCCTTGGGTCTCTGCCTTCCCAAGGTCATGCATGACTGATAACCAAAACTGTGAGTCATTGGGTTTAACAGTAAAAATGATAACAGAAAGGCAAACCCATAAGGCTGAGCTAAATGGCCCTGACAGAAACAGGCCAGATCTGAAAAGAGTGAGAAGTAATACAGAGAAAATTCTTGCAAATAGCTACCCGTTTCTTATTCAGCTGCCCCATCTTCTCTACCCCTTCCGCCTTCTTCCTCCCCTGCTGCCCTCCTCTTCCTCCTGTATGTAACACCTACATTTCCTCACTAAACAGACTGCCCGCACCAAAGAATCCTAAAAGTATTCCCATCAGTAACCAATGAGGTTTGTGTCGGTTTTAACTCTAGGTTCAATTCTGTCAGAGTCAACCGTGAATTCCAAGAAACTGTCTAAATAATTTCACGGTGTTGAAATTTTTTGTAGCAAATGTTGCAAGGGGAAAAAATGACTGAATCTTGGATTTTGTCAAGGCCACGAAAGTGTTTTTATTGTAGGGTATTTGACACAATATTGTGTTAAAGGGGCATCTGGGCTATGTCATTGACTCTTACCCAGAGCTTCACCTGGCACTTTCACCAAGTCCTCACAGATGTCTGGATTCCATGACTGGCCAGGTGTTCCTCACAGTCAACTGTTGGATGTAGTCAATCACCATGTATCTATCTGAGGACTTCCTGTGGGATTAGCACATGGCTGGGTGCTGTGAAGAATTCCCCAAACATAAGACAAGATTCCTCTCCACATGATGTCTGTCTAGATGAGAGAGATACAGCCAGTACACACACAGGTGAATTGAATAGCACAAGGTAACACCTAGAGAGGCGTTAAGCTGTGTGGACTACAAAAGTCATCCTCAGTCTGTCTGCAAGTGAACTCCTCCTTCTAGGCACAAGGGAAGACTGAGCCCACCTTCTCCATCCCAGCCTTCCCAGTGCCTCATAGTCCTTTGTATATATTATGCACATTTCACTACAGAACTTCTCGCATTGTGTTGGGTGTTGATTATTTCTGTCTCTACCTCTACGGGTGTCGTGCGCGTGAAGACGGCGTCTTGCAAAGGATCTAGCAAGGCACCTGTCTGCCTATTGAATGTAGTGTGTCAGCCAAGGACTGACACTGGAGAACTATTGGCCAACCGCCCTTCCACGTGGGATTCCACGTTATATGCTGTTCCTATTCCAAGGTGCTTAAGAAAAAGGAGCCATGGCAGGGCACAATAGCTCAAGGCTGTAATCCCAGTACTTTGGGAGGCCGAGGTAGAGGATTGCCTGAGCCCATGGGTTTGAGAACAGCCTGGGCAACTTGATGAGATCTCATCTCTACCATTAAAAAAAAGAAAGAAAATTAGCCAGGTGTGGTAGCGCATGCCTGTAGTTCTGGCTATTGGAAGGCTGAGGTGGAAGGATCGCCTGAGCCCATCAAGTCGACGCTAGGGTGGCCGTGAGCGTGCCTGCCACTGCACTCCAGCCTGGGCAACGGAGTGAGATTCCAACTCAAAAAAAAAAAAGAAAAGGATCCACTCCAGGGGCTGGATGTGAAGTCCCAGCAAGCTCATCTCTAAACTCTCGTGTGGAAAGAAATTAGTGTCCTGAGGGCTGCTTCATTGTACATCATGTTGAGGCCTGGAAGTCTGGTTTAGAGCAGTCAGAGGTGGAGATAGGCCCCACTGGGCCCCTCTTAGCTGCATCTTTGGGAAAATTGATGTCTGCATTTTAATTCTCTCCAACATGTCATTAACCCCCACAGACACCCATCCTATTGAGACAAGACCCACGATGAGGGTTGGCGGAGGAGAAAGAACTCTCTTTAAGGGTCCTTTCTTCTGCTCAGTGAAAAATGATCTATTAGAGGCTGACAAATCAATAAAGGCAATTTAAGCCCCTTTCTTGGAGTCTGTGTGACTTACAGGAAGGGTAGTGTAGCGCCTGGGTGGTGCCATGGGCCCCGTGCTCCTTCCCCTCTCCGCAATTATAACAAATTTGCCTAATGCACTAAAAGCCAATGAATCATGTCCACTGGTGATGGGATGGGGAAGGCGAGAAGGAAGGCGTCGGATGCTGGCAGCTGCCCTGCTAACCTTGGTTTTAATTAGGCTTTAGTGAGTAACAAACAAAGCAATCACTCATTTGCGACAACCACAGTGACTAAAAGGCCTACGTTTTGTTGTCACAAATAAGCAATATTCTAGGTCTTGAAGGAAGCCAGTATGGCTTCACCCCATTGGATTTCATTTCATGAAAAGGTTGGGGCTCTACTCAGCCACTGGTGGACTTGGGCTCTTTTTTCCCAAACTGGAGCCTGGGTTTCACAACTCTTACCTGTGCTACTTGTTCCCTACAATAGGATGGGAATCCTACAGTGGCTGGACTCACTAGCATTAATCACAAAGTGGAAGTCACAGCATTCCTCTCTTTTGCAATATATGGAATATTAATGGCCTTAAAATCCAATCGGAAACTCTATAAAATAACCGACCTGTATTTATCAAAATTGTCAAGGTTAAGAAAGATAAGGGAAGACTTAGGGACTCTTCCAAATTCAAGGAGAGAAAGAGACATCATGACACCTGGTGATTCTGATTTTCTTTATCCATGCAGAACTCTGTTAGAATAATGAGACAATTTAAATAAAGCATGCAGATTAGCTAATAGTATTATTGCAATGTGAATTTCCTATTTTTAATTACTGTTCTATGTTAATATAAGTTAATATAAGTCACGGCCAAGAAATTTAAAGAAATCCAATTGGTAAAGAGATTGCCAGCTGTGACTGATGGAAAATCTGCTTCTGGTCTCTTCCTTCTTTCTTCTTCCCAGAAGAGCCTCTCCACCCAAAGCATGCCTTGGTTTGTGACTTAAGCCTCTAAGTACACAGAATTATGGGATCCCATTGCCTGTCTCTGGATGATGAGGTGTCTTACGTGATAAGATCACAGGAGGAGATTTGCACAAGGAACCAGTGAGAACTGAGGGATTTGATCAGATGATCATTGAGCTCCTTTCTAACTCAACATTCTGTGACCTTCTGGTCCTACGAAGTAGAAAATAGAATACAGTCATGTGTCACGTAATGAAAGTTTGGTCAACGATGAACTGTGGTGGCCTCATAAGGTTACAATGAATGGAACTGAAAAAATACCCACCATAACTGTCTTGAAGTTGTTGCATATTGCAGTTCTCACGTGTTTGTGGTGGTGTCAACAAACCTACTGCCCTTCCAGTCGTATAAAATATGGCACATACAACTATGTACAGTACATAAAAACTCGATAATGACAATAAACAACTATGTTATTGGTTTATACATGTACTGTTCTATAGTTTTATCACTATTGTATACTGTGCTCTTACTTATAAAAAAAAAAGTTAACTGTACAACAGCCTCAGGCAGGTCATCAAGAAATATTCCAGAGGAAGGCATTGTTCTCATAGGAGGTGACAACTCCATGCAGGTTACTGCCCCCGAAGGCCTTCCAGCGGGACAGGATGGTGAAAGTGGAAGACACTGACATGGATGATCCTGACCCCATGTACGCCTAGACTAATTGTGTTTGTGTCTTAGTTTTTTCGTGTCTTAAACTTTAAAAAAGTTTAAAATGTAAGGAAAAAGTTATTATAAAAGAAAACATATAGAATAAAGCTATATATAGAAAGAAAATATTTCTGCACTGCTGTACAATGTGTTTGTGTTTTAAGCTGTATTATTACAAAGGAGTCAAAAAGTTAAAAAAATTATATATATATATATATATATATATTTTTTTTTTTTTTTTTTTTAAGCTGGGCTCAGTGGCTC
>CAUYQG010053828.1:0-13412 GCA_963574415.1 Tarsius wallacei
CCCTACTGGGAATATACCTGGCGGAACTCACATCACTCTATGAAAAAGATACCTGCACACGCATGTCATTTACAATAGCAAAACCATGGAGCCAACTGTGCTGGCCATTGAAAGAAGACTGAATTTTTAAAATGTGGTACATATACACGATGGAATATTACAGTCATAAAGAAGTTCAAAATTATGAACTTTGCAGCAACTTGGATGAACTTAGAGTCTATAATACTGAGTGATCTATCACAGAAATAGAGAACTCAGTATCACATGTTCTCACTCATAAGTGGACCTTGAACAACTATCATAATACTATAAGAAAGGTATTGGCAGTAGTCGGAAACTGCTGGGGTGAGGGGGGCAGGTTTGGCAGTAGTAGGAAACTGCTGGGTGGGGGGATACCTCATCAGCAAGGGTACCTGCACAGTGAACATTTGTATACCTAACCCTGAACTGTTTCCCACATTTTCAAAATTAAAAAATTAAAAATAATAATAAGAATCCATTACTCTCAATTGCCTCCATCAACAAGATGGTTCTTGAGAGATTTTTATCTTTTAATGTTCACCTGTAAATATTTCTGGTATAACTCAAAATTCTTACCTATATAATAGTACTTTGCAGGAAAAAAGTACTTACCAATATAGATAGTAATATACTCTCTGTATAAAGAAAATAATATAATTTATATATCCTTAAAATAACTTGCATAAGAACATGATGTCACTATTTTAGACTACATAGTAAACTTCAAATTTAGGACCCTGAGGATGTCTTTTAACCACCTTAAGTCAAAGACTTATATGAGGGTAAAATTCAGCTTCTATTTAAAGTTGGTCCCTTGCCCAGATTCAAAAATGTACTTTCTTCTTTAAGATGAACATGCAATCGAACAGGATTCCAGCACAGAAATTCACAGCTACTTGAGCATCACAGGTGTCACCTGTCATGCACTGCAATTGCTCCTTTGAAGCAGGAAATGGGGTTTCTCTCCATGATAATCAAGAAACTCAAAACCCCTCTCTAACTAGGGAGCACTGGCATCTTAAAATGTGTTTTTTGTTTTGTTTTGTTTTGTTTTTTGAGTCGAGTCTCATTCTGTAGCCCAGGCTGGAGTACAGTGGCACTCCCACAACCACCCCAACATCGACCTGCTGGGCCCTGGCAATCCTTCCAACTCAGCCTTCCAAGTAGCCAGAACTACAGGGGGTTGGTTAATTTTTTTTTCATTTATTGTAGAGATGAGGTCTTGCCAAGTTGCCCGGGCTGGTTTCGAACCCACAGGCACAGGCAATTCACTTGTCTCAGCCTCCCAAAGTGCTGGGATTACAGGCTGAGCCACGGAGTCTGGCCTTAAAAGTCTTGTTCCAAAATGCCTTGTGAAACTGCATAGAAGGCCGAGTCAGGCAGCATTCTCCAAGGAGCCATTAATTGTTGAGCTGGGAATGAGCAAAAGTAAAATATTAGAAATTGCTTTAGTTCTTATTTGAAGTTCTACTGAAAAAGGAAAAAATGGTTGGCAACAACGTGGACCATTCTGTTTCTCTCTCCCCTGGTCTTCATTATCTAACCTTTAAATGTTTCCAGATAGTGTTTCAACGATGACCTTATCATTTCTGACCATTTATGGACCTGTCAGAAGTTTAGTAATTTTGACCACAATATGATATGTTTGTTATAATAGTAATAGTCTCATGAGATGGTTAACTTATTTTCTAATGTCTTGAAAATGAATTACTCAGTCAAGATGTACTGACTCAATAAAGCAAGTTTTTGCTCTACTCTTTACAAGGCAGCAAATTCAGCTATTGTGATGACGTCCAGATTCCTGCAGTATGTCCTTGATGAGAAGGAGACAATATGGTAGAGTGGAGGAAGAGACTGTCAGAAGTTTGAGGCCTACATTTTAGTTTTGAAAGCAACTCAATTAGTTGGAAAAGAAAATTTCATTTCTAAATGTCCTTGAGCCATTTAGGAAAAGCAGTGGCTGGACAAATCACTTTCTAAGGCCAATTCCAAATGTAATGGATCTTAGCTATGAAAATTTAGAAGGTTAAAGTCTTATTTCTTAGAAAAGTATTGCATTGTGCCAATGAGAATCAACTGCTAAGCTTCTGCGTAAACATCATTTCATGATTTTTAAATGTGTTTAAAATTATGTGTCGTTGTGGATACTTTAAAAAGGGACTCTTCTGGGACATACAGATAACTGTTGGGAAAGAGATTGATTAAACTGTCCAACCTTAGATCCAATCCTAGTATAACTTGGGAGGTGATATTAGATAGTTAAAGAGTCAGACAGTTAGTAGATTCAGACAAAATGGCCACAGCTAACGGTGGGATTGCCAGTCTGCTCAAGAAGTGTTATACTATGAAGTATGTTGAACAACGGAAGAAGGGAGAGTTGAAAATTGGAGAGTAAATTAGAAAAGCCAAAGGATAGAGACAAACATCATTAAGAAATTGAGTTCTTTGCCTGTGAGGGTGCAAGTCCCCTTGCTTGAAATATCCCTCCCTTTCCACCTTTCTGATTAGAATCTTACCATTTCTTTCAGGGCTTCATAAAATACTCTGAGAATATCTGCACTGAAATAATTTTATCTCCTCCTCTGAATATTTACTGTACTTGTGCTTTTGCCATACAATACAGAATTTATTTAGCTTTAAACTATTTATTAATTTTTAAAACTATAATAGCTGTATAGACTTGAGTCTTGCCAACGAAACTGTCTACATCTCAAGAGACAGCAGTTTATATTTTCCTTTTAAAATATTACACAGCACCTTAAATAGGTACATGATAGGAGTAATAACAGTAATAATTGTTACTAGACCTACAAATCTGATTCCTCATTTGTCCATAATTAACATTAAGTTCTTCAGATATTAGTTACTAGTTGAAACAAAGCTGTCTCTCACTGACGTTTGTCTAATCAGCTGAGCATCTGAAAGGGAGTGTGGAGAAAGAGTAGTTAATAATTTAACATAATGAAAACTAAGCTGTGAAGATTGAATCACACAATTAGAAAAATCATTGAAGACCTTTGAATTATTTCAATTTGTGATAGGGGCCAAAACTAGTTTGTGCAATAGACTGAAAATAAAATGGGAAAAAATCACTCTCATAATAGCAAACATTCATGAAATAATAGCTATTATTAGGTTAGGAGCACAAATGGAGGGGGGAAAGACCATTAATTCCAAGAGATGGGAAAGAAAGGTGGGTGGAGGTCTGCATGAACTTGAGATGAACTTATCTCTAAAATTAATCCAGAGATGCTCAATTCTGGCAAAATATTAGAATCAACTGGAGCTTTTAAAAGTACCAATGCTCAGATCCCACCCTAGACCAATTAAATCAGAAATTCTGAGGGTGTTAGTATTTGTAACTTTTTAAATGCCACCAGGTTATCTTAATATACAATCAAAGTTGAAAATGATTAGAAAAAAGCTTGATTCTCAAACTTAGATTGCCTATTGTAAATACTTCACAAATATTACATAATACTGATGACTTAATCTCAAAAACATCACATTTGGCAAAAGAAGCCAGAAACAAAGAAATCATTTTTGCATGATTCCATCAAGACCAACAAAAAATAATCTATGAGGTCAAAAATCAGAAAAGCAGTTGCTTCTTGGAGAAGGGGGTTGACCAGAAATGTCCTATATCATAATTAGGGTATTGGTTATTCAGCTGAATACATTCATCAAAACTCATCGAAATGTATATGTACTATCTGTGCATTTACTGTATGTAAATACACCTTGATTAAAAAATAATTAACTCCAAAGAAAATATTTAATTTAATTGGTATGAGAAGTGGGTTGTGTATCAGGAAATCTAAGAGCCGCCTGGGTAGTTGTAACATAAAGGAGAGTTTAAGAACCACTGAGCTAAGTCACCTGCTTAGATTGAGTGAGTGAGATGAAGATGAACAAAGAACCCTGAGAAAACTGATAAATGCTTGAAATTAGTTAAGTGAGGTTGAACAGGTACAAACCCGTTTCTCAGGTGTGACCATGGATTATCTGCATTATCAAACCCTATATTTATGAAAAAATAAATTATTAAAGCCCACACTGGACCTATTGGTAAACATTCTGGTAGTGGGGGGGGGTGATTTGCATATAAATGAATTTCCCCCAGGTGATTGTCACACCCTAAAGTTAGGGCATTTCCTGAATAAAGGGATCCATTGAGGAGGAGAACTGAGCATTTCAGTGGAGGAAGAGAAGTCAATGGAAGGCAATTCATAGCACATGAGGATGAGGGCAGCTCGAATTTGGAGCAGAGACAGTATTTGGAAAGCCAGTGATGCCAACCACGTGTCTGAATGAAGGCAAGATGACGCACAGCTGCGATGTGAAAACACAAGCCTGAGAAATCAAGGGAAAGAAAAGGAGTAATGAAGTGAGGACCTAGTCTGGAGTCTGGGGGTCAGTTCTTGTCCCAGTGATCCTCTTGGGATGAACCTTTTGGGCAGTAGCCAGTCCTTAAAGATAATTACTCTGCAATGGACCAAAAATAGATGACAGGATTGACAATTGTCACGAGAAGCATTAGCATAATGTAAAAGGAATACAGCATACAATTGAGATGGGCCTTCAGTAAGGTTTGGACAAAGTAGATATTTATAAGGAGGCATCTCAGGAAGAGGGATCAGTTTATGCAACAATATAGAGGCTGAGAATTGAACAAAGTGTTTAGGTAAAAGTATGAGGTTCAATTTTGTGGGAATTTTTTTAAGTACATCTAAGAGGATAGATGGGATAGGAAGGTCCTAAAAAGTAAAATGGTGGCATATTGTGGAGACGTAACATTCTCTTTCTCCGATCCTGAAGAAGTAAGTGCCATGTATCCTTCAACCTACAAACAAGTGATGTCTGCCAATAACTCAAGGGTGCTAAGAAACAGATCCTTCTACACTGAGCCTCTGATGAGAGCCCAATTCTAGTATTGGCTTGATTGCAGTTTAGTGAGACCTTGAGTAGAGGACCAAACTGTGCTTGGACTCCTAACATTGGACTCACAGAAACTGTAAGTCATAAACATGTGTTGTTTTTAAGCCACTAAGTTTATGGTAGTTTGTTATGCAACAATAGATAAGTAATACAGATTTTGACCGAGGGTTTGTATCAAATTACACTGGCCATGGGTAGCCACTGGAAGTGTTTGATTAGAGAAGTGTAATCAAAGCTGTCTCAAATGTATTTGGCACTGTATTGTTCAGTAGTTTTTCTGTTGCACAGTACTTAATTCAGATATTTTATCAGCAAGTTTCCACTAAGAAAAAAAAATCCTAGAAAACTATTTGAAGAAGAAATCATTTCTTGCTATTTTTATTACCTTAATCTTTCATATTCTTATATTATTTATATATTGGATTTTATTATATTTTGGTCATTTGTTTAGCTTGTCTTCTGATGTTTACTTATGTGATTAAGGGGTTAAGATTTTTTTTTTATTTCCTTTTCTTTTCTTTTTTTGTTTTTTTGTTTTTTGTTTTTTTGGGGGGGTCTGTTGCCCAGGTTGGAGTGCAGTGGCACAATCATGGCTCTCACCACAGCCTCAATCTCCTGGTCTCAGGTGATCCTTCTTCCTCAGTCTCCTGAGTAGCTAGGCCTACAGGTGTGTACCACCATGTCTGGCTAATTTTGTAAAAATTTTTTGTAGAGACGAGGTCTTGCTATGGTGTCTAGGCTGGTCTTGAACTCCTGGGGTCAAATGATTCTCCTGCCTTGGCCTCTCAAAGTGCTGAGATTATAGACATGAGTCACCGATTCTGCCCCCCCCCCTTTTTTTTTACCTTAGGAACTATAAAAAGAATGTTCGACCAGAATCGCATGGATCCTTAAATGATCTTGTTTTACAAAAGACAGATCCAAGGGCCAGCACCAAGTCTAGTGCCAGCCCATATCACACAAACCCTTTCTTTTTAACTCAAAGAATATAAACAGCCTCCTCGCCACCCAAGCACACATGCAGACAACCACCGTCCCTACATTCTCTCCTTTGCTAAGGTACCCATAATGCAACTTGTGACTTTTGTGAACCCCGTGTGGCATTACCAATGGCCAGTAAAGGTTGGTTAAGGTGGGTATGAGAAAGAAAACTGTCCCACAACTGCTCTCAGCTCCTGTAACCCGACCTTGTCCTATCACTGTGTGAACAGAACATAAATCACATTTACACTCTGACAGAATTTCAGAGATTCAAATTCTTCAGTGCTGAAGTAATGATTGTTTGCATTTTCTATAGCTGCCAATGCCAATCTCATTAACCTCGCCAAACATTATTAAAAAAATAATTTGTTGACAGAGATTCCTTTCCTACCTCTGTTAGGATTTCTCCTCTTTCATTAAACTCTTTAGAGAACATTAGGTCATCATGAACTGTTGAAATTTGTTTCTCTGCTCTGCGAATGTCTTATGTCACGTTTCCCTTTCTGCAACCACAATTGAGCAATATCATCTCATTTTCTTTGTCTTGTGTCTGAATTTGAATTAAAATGCCTTAGAAACACACACAACAGGCTCTGTGATTTCTTTATTATAGCATTTATAATTTCTTCCTTTTGACCTTTTGTATTGCTTTCATGATTAATTTTTTTCTAGGGCCCTGTTGACACAACAAGCCACTGTACTAACCTATTAACTGTTGAAAAATCAAAGTTGAAATCTGATTTGAGTAAGAAACCCCAAATAATTTTCAGCTAGCCTGAATGTTATAAACAATAAACCAGACAAGTTCATCTCTGTGATAGACAGAATCTGGATGTGGAGGGTTGGTGTGAGTAAGAGGAGATTGAAATGGAATGTGATGTGTTTAAGATGTAAAGATAGCACCCTTTTCATCTTAGAGTAGCTAGTCTTAGTCATCACTTTTAGAAAAAAATAAAAGCGTAAGCAATTCAATTATAGTAGCTATTTATTCCTTTCTTCAGCTTTACATAGACAATCCTCAGGGTCTGTTCTTTTCTGCTTTGTGCACTGATATATGATTGTTAATTAAAATCATTAAGCTGTTTATCGTTCCTCCCTTCCTAATTATAGCAGATTGACATTTCATTAAGTTTAATTTAAAAAAAAAATCATCTTTAATTGTAAATCCTGCTTTCCTCCAAATCGTGAGTTTAACTGCATCCAGACCTATGTTAAAGGTGTGTTTAAACCGTCTGTCTAGTGATCATGAAAAGACAATGTATGCTTCATTTGGCTAATTTATACTTTGAGATCAGAATGACTCACTTATCTCTGCTTCATCTAGTCCTGTTGTTTTAGAAGCATTTTGAGTCTTTTTATCTGTGTTTTCTTTTTTTTATTTTAACTAAGGGCAAACCATAATATCCCAAAGTGATATTCTTTATAGGAATAATTCATATTTTATTTTATATTTATTTGAAAAAGAAATATTGCCACTCACTCTGTTTCCTCATACCTTCTTTAGAGCCTGATTTTCTTTAATCTCTGTGGTTATATCCCAGTGGCTCTCATTTGGGTAAACAGTGGTGATCATGTGAGTGTATAAAATGGTATAAAGATGGAAGTGAGTGCTGGAAGAGCAACCTTCCAGATCAATTATGATAAAGGAACAGCTCAAGGGAAGCCTTGTTTTGTTTTTAATCACCTTATGTACACAGTGGCTTTAGTCACTTTCCTGTTGGAAGAGCTGAGTCCTAGGACAGTGTTCTCTCTGGACACTACTACCTGGAGTGAACACATAACATGTCTCCTTTTGTACCATGGACCTATGTTCCTTGGACAGGGCCAGCTATATAATGTTCAGGTCCTAGTGCAAAATGGAAATGTGAGGTTCTCAGTTTAAAAACCAGAAGGAAAGTTCCTTTAAAGGTTTAAAATAAGAAGCTTTCTTTTTTTTCCACAGTCTTTGTCCTGATCTGTTATGGTGAGTTTGTTTTTAAATTACCTACTACTTAATGCCATTCTAAGTTAAAGAAAAATAAAAATTTTGAAATATTAATGTGAAATTCACTATTCATCTTTATATTACACAATGCTCATTTTAAATGAAAATATTAGAGCTCTTAATTCATATGAAACATCTTCAAAATTACATAAACCATATTTCAAAACTCACACATGTATGTGTATTTAGTTTTTATGAGAATGATCGGGACATGCACTTTTTCATACACACATACTCTATCACACTCTCTGTCTTGGCGTATGGATGAGTAAGGAAAGACTGAAAGGAAAATGAACTATCAGTTGCCCTATCTTTCCCTAATTCTGTCATCATTTTCAGTATGTCATTGGCTCATTCAGAAAAGTTACACAAGGAGGGACAGGACATTGTTTCCTGCACGTGTCTCTTAGGATGCCATTATTTTCTTTCTGCATTCAAAGAAAGTTTGGGTTCAAACAGAATGCATGGCTATAGGGACTGTCAATGCCCCTTTTACCCAGTCACAGACATAACACACTCACCAAGCACTTGCTCTGAGTATCGCTAAACTCCAAGGCCTCCAAAAGAATTTTTTGTACATTGGGCATGGTGAATGATATTCGTAAATACCGCTGCAAGGAATGGTAGTAAGCATGCACCTTGCACATGACCTCTGTAACTCACGTGCTCCATTGTCCCATTACATTTCACTTATAAAACAAAAGTTCAAACATAACATGCTTAAGAATGTCAAGACAGCCACAGCAAAACATTAAAGCAAATGAGGGAGACCCTTTAAAGCACGGGACCCTGGGCTACTTCACATAGCATGCCCATGGAGTCAGCCTTGGCCTTGAGTTAGGATATCATTTGTTTGACTGACTCAGGCTCAACTCTGGGAAGATTATCAAAGTTAAGTACATTTTCAGAAGTGCCAATTAATAGGGAGCCTTTATCATTATTTTTTATGTTTGTAGACCACAAGTGACATCACATATGGGTTCACTTTGATTGAAGTCATCCAGATGGCTTCTGTTACCTCTGGTTCCTTGTTCTATGTGCACAATAATTTTGTAAGTTATGAATGAGCTGGATGATTGCTATCTTCTGGTATAGTTTTACCTGTGAGTGACTGCCTGTACAGAAGCTTCCAGCTCCTTTAATCTTGGGTGGCAAAGCCACCGTCTTTTCTTCATTTGGGGTCATTCTAGCTCAGAGTCCTGAGTAATGATACCTTTTGGATATTGCATTTTCACATGTGTAATTTACTGGAGGCTTTCATCTCAGATGGGTTCTTTCTGCAGTGGATGAATTCTTATTCCCAGGGAAACAAAGTGTAGATAACTGTTCCTTAAGAGACAGAAGAGCTGTGAAGATCTTCAAATTTGCCAAAGGGAGCCATATAATAATTCCACAGCATTGTACACACACACACACACACACACACACACACATACACACACAGACGGTGGGGGGCATGGGAGGAAGAGAGACAGAAAAATAAGGAGTAGACAATAAAATGTTTTCCTTCTCAAGAACTTTGAGATAGAAAGTAATCTATCTGTAGCTGACATTTTCAAATCTGGCTTTATGTACAACTCAAGCTTTTGTTTTTATTAAATTACCAGAAACAAGGAGGATACTAAGACTTTGCAAATATTCTGTTCTTCTCAGTTATGACATGACAGTTACAAACCACTCCATACCTCAGAGAATGATCTTGATCTATCAATAGCAACAATCATGGACAATAGGTACACATTTCTCTAGTGAGCTGCACTTCAGTCACATCATTCTTTTTGGTGTATCATAGAGAATGTAGGAAACAAGTCCTTATCCCTTGGTCATTTTCCCAGAAGAAGGAATGAGAGTTCAACTGTCTGTTGCATTCAGGAACACAGTGTACTGAGTTCCAAGGTCAGAGAAGGGCCACCTATCCTTTCCTTCTTTTTCTTTGTGCACTGACCTTAGCCACACAAATGTGCAGAGATAAACAAAGACCAGTTTGGACCTGCCTCGTCTGTTGCTGTCAATCTCTCTCTGTGACCTATACTTTGCAAGTAGCAGGATGCCAAAGACATCGTGCCTGCAGCTCAGTGAGTCCAGTGGGCAGTGCGGAGTCTCAAACGCTGTAGAAAGGCATCATATCCTCAGTGTCTCCCAAATCCCTCTTGAGGAACTTCCCCATGCACCCAGCATTCTCTATGACTAGTGTTCCCATCTGTCAACCATAACAGCCACAGATATTAACGGAAGCCTACTAAAGATATCCTGCTGACATAGGCAGGGTAGTCATTGACTTTGGAATCACAGCCATGATATTTCAGAGTTTACCTCTGAGTATTTCCAAATGGAAGTTATTAAATTCTGAAAGCTTCTATTTTCTCCATTAAAAGACCTCCCTGACTACTTCATGGTTTGTAAGAAGATGGAACAAGTCTTAAAACTACACATATAATAATATACCATAAAAGAAACTGTTAAGTGCTATTACAATGCCAGGTGTCACTACCAAACACCCAATACCATGCCAGGCAGTGTGGAATAAAAATATCTAAGGTTTTCTGCCTATCTAAAATGAGCTCACGATCTAGTTGGAAGGAAGACTCAATGCATGATAAAAATATGCTATTTTGTATTTACATATTTGTGTTATTAATCACAAATAACTCACCCTATTAAGTTAGATCTGTTATTCCTATTTTATGTATAAAGAAATGGTATACAGTGAACTTGAATAGCTTTTGAAGGTCAAACAGCTATAGGAAAGTGGCAGATCCAAACTATGAAATTGAACTCCAGAGCCCAAATTCCACCTTGACACCAAGCCATCTTCTTTGCTGATACTAAATGTATACTACAGGAAATAATTAAGTGGGCTTAAGTTATGGAAGAGATCAATTTGGTAATCCTCTCAAAGACCCTATCTGAGTACCTTTCCCACAGAGTCCTATTTTTGGATATAAGATAAACCATAGTAATAGCGGAAACATAAAAACTAAGCCTTTTTAATGTGCTCCCCTCTGAAAGTTATCCAAATCTGTCAGCCTATTTACTATGTAGAGCTCTTTTTGAAGGCCTTTATGGGACACTGAAGACTGGATACTCTGACATCTAGTGGAGAAAGCATGTCCTATAGATGCCAACAGCTCTGCCAACACATGGAGCTGGATTTACCAATAAACATCGTATTTACTGGTATATTTTATAAGAACTGTATTTCATTCGGCCCCCTTGCTGAAAAGTACTGGTCGATTGCATTGTTGCTGTGAAACAACATTGACTCTGTGCTACATTAGCATGAAATAGAATAGCATTTCTGACTCTTGGTGATGGGGGGATCAGAAGAATATACCAGATGATAAGGAACAATCTTTAACACACCAACGGGCAGCTCAATTAAAAATATAATAATTCCTCGTGAGAAGGCAGGAAGGCAACAAACTCCTTCTAATATCTGTGAGAACTCGACGGTCCCTGAAACCTCACTTGTGGTTTTTTGGTGTTTTCTTCTAAAAGTAACAGAAACTTTACAAGACTGCCCCTGATTCTGACTCAGTGAATGACTATCTTGTGTTCATTTCAGTCCTACATTGCCAAATGAAACACTAAGGCCAGTCCTTAAAGACTTGGGATAGTATTGCTGAAGCTCCACAGATCTCCTCTTGATATCAGAAAATGGGATATTTTTATCTGAGTGCCCCTTTAAATAAGCATTTTAATGAGTTTTCAATTAATGTTTAAGTATCGAAGGCTGGTCTATTCCATCAGGCTTCCAGAACACTTTATTGGACACCAAACTTGCACAGGTGTCTTTGGTGCTCTAGTGACTACTTGGTAGACACTGTTTCCTCCCCTCTTGAAGAAGCTTTGTCTTTGGCATAGTGGTCCCTCGGGACCAGATTTCACAGTGAGGTGTCTCAAAATCAGACAATTTTCAAGCACTTTCTTAGGTGAATTTCTAAGAGATATAGAGTAAGTGGACATTTGACATCCAGCCAAGTAATTGGCCAAAGAGCTCCTGGAAGCCAGCAGACAGCAGGTATCTTTTGGGGTGCAGTGAATTTTGAAGGTTTGTCTTCTGCAAGAGCAAGTTTGAACTAAGATAGACTTTTATAGGATCTATCAAGACTCACAGGACAGTCCTAGGATGACCTGAACACAAATATATTCAGGAAGTTCTAAACTCAGTAAGAGTAAGGACCATTGCACATGAATTGTTCGCCAGCATTTGTCTTCCCCACTGGACTGTAAGTCCATTTCTTGTTCACTTCTGTTTTCCCAATGCTGGGTACAACACTTCGGTGCATGGTAACCATAAAACAAGGTTGAGCAGTTATTTCAGGGAGTGGGTGTCTCTGGAGGCCAGGCCTGGGGAGGTATCAGCAGACCTCAAAGTTTTCATGCTATCCCTCTCCTTGGGGTCAACTCTGGTAAATCCTGAACTTGAATATGCTTAAAGCATAGAGAGTAAATCCTGAAAGCACAGAGATGTCTGTATGTCTATAATCTCCTTAAATGTTTCTTAGGACAAAAAGTTGTTTGCTAGAATGAGTCCCAGTTGGCTTTCAGTTTTTATGTGTGTTTTTTTAAACTAAGCTTGTTAACAAAAGTAGAAGGGAATAAAATAGATTCACCCATGACCCTTAGCTTTGTGGAAAATGTGCTGTGCGTCCAGAGAGCAATAAACATCTCTAACCCAGACGAGTTAGAAGCAGTAGAAGGCACTTCCTTGCAGAACTGAAGCAGCCCAGTGTTTTCAGTATAGGCATTGTCCATGTTCATTATATAACATTCTTTTTTTTTTAATTGACTGTTTTGTTTTCCTCCTGAAATCAATTTGTCGGTAGCAATGCTGAAAGGATTAAGGATTCATGTTAATTTGGATTTTTGTGGGGGAGGTATTCCAAATGTAGAGCCTTTGGGCTAAATGGATTTGCAAGGGTTACAAATGTTTCCTCTCCCATCTCCAGATGCAGGGGCTTTACATTGTCATGAGAATTAAAATGCTATCATGCTTTTATTTCCCTAAAAGAAGGATAGACGTACCATAAATTCCCTCCGTGAATCAGAAAAGCGTTTTTAGTTTTGTTTCCTTTTGACTAATTGAAAATATTAAGCAGATGAAGAGACATCTTATTGAGTGCTTTCTTTTTACAGGTAAAAAACTAAGCCAACAATGTGTATTTTTCTCAGTTAACCTAACACTGCCAAGAGGCACCATGGCATCGTTCTTTCTATTTCGTATGTGGGGAAACTGAGCATCAAAGAAGTTTTTCAACTTGTCCAAGTTTACACAGGTTGTATCGGTTATCATCCCATTGCCTCTGAGCTCCACGCTCACCCTCCCTTATCTTTTTTTTTTTTGGTTTTTTTGTTTGTTTGTTTGTTTGTTTTTTTGAGTTGGAGTCTCACTCTGTCACCCAGACTGGAGTGCAGTGGCCGCTCCCGGCCACCGCAGCCTCGACCTGCTGGGCTCCGGCGATCCTTCCGCCTCAGCCTTCCAAGT